>PVJL010004492.1:0-128175 GCA_004026885.1 Lyroderma lyra | reverse complement strand
AGGTGCTCTGGGAGATGCCCCCAAGCTAACCCTCCAACCCCAGTAATCCCCAAATCTTCTTTGACATGGACATCAGAGGTGAGTGACTTGTTCTTCCAACTGTCTTAGAATTGTTTGCAGATATTGTACCCACAACTACAGAAAATTTTTGTGTATTGTGTACATGAGAAAAAGGCATTGGACCCACCATAGGGAAGAACCTATCCGTTTCAAAAGGATGCCCATTTCATCAAATTATTAAGAAGTTTATGATTCAGGGTGGAGACTTCTCAAATCAGAATGGGACAGGAAAAAAAACATTTATGGTGAAATATATGACGATGAAAATTTCTATAATAACCATGAGGAGGGATTACTGAGCATGGCAAATGCAGGCTGCAATACAAATGGTTCTCCGTTCCTTATCACAACAGTTCCGACTCCTCATTTGGATGAGAAACGTGGTATTTGGCCAACTATTTAAAGGAATGGGTGTGGAAAGAATTCTGGAAAATGTAGAAGTGAAAAGTGAAAAACCTGCCAAATTCTGTCTCACTGCAGAATGTGGAGGACTGAAGGAAAGGGATGACGGAGAAATCGTCCCAAAAGATGGTTCTGGTGACAGTCACTCAGATTTCCCTGAGAATGCAGATACAGATTTAAAAGATATAGATAAAATATTATTAATAACAGGAGGCTTAAAAAACATTGGAAATACTTTTTTTCAAAACCCAGAACTGGAAGATGGCCACTAAAATATATATATATTATATATATAATTGGTATATATAATTGGTATATGTAACTGGTATATATATATAATTACATATATACTTGGTAAGATGTGTAACAAAAGGCACACGTCCCCCCATTTTCAATACTTAGGAAACTCCAAGAGTTCTAGGAGCTGTGAGCCAGGAATTGTGGACAAAGACCAAATGTATATGAGAAATATATTTTGGTCAAATACATATTTCTTACAAATCACGCTATCACACCGTAGGTAGCAGGTGAAAGTATTTCACCACCCACCGGAAGGCAGGACACTGAAGCTGTCACTGGCCTCATTCCTTGCTCCCAGCTGCAGATGCAGCGGTACACAGGTAAGCACAGCTCCTGGAGCCCAGCGTGGACCCCCCCAGTGGGACAGGAGCAAAGATCCTTAGCTCCCAGGGACAGACCTGACTCTCCTCTGGGCCAAAGCCAACATCTACAGTTTATAACATCCAATTTATTCAGCTCCAGGTCAGAGTTGGGTACGTGGACCCTGGCTTTGGCTACCTCTGCAGATCATTTCCAGGGAAATTGATTGTATATCTAAGATTAGAGGATTTGGAAGAATGTTTAACCCATTTAAACAAACCTACTATCTTCAGTTTATTTAGCAATAGCCTTTATATACACAGTTGTACACCCAACTGCAATGATTTCTAATTATTCTCATCTGATCAATAAATGACTTAACAACTGGGGCAATGTATGGCTGTTCATTTCTTCATATCATGACAAGCCTGAGGGCAATAAAATTACATATGCTAACAAATGGTCAGTGATTCACATTTCTTATTAATTCAGGTTTGGCACGGCTCAGGTTGAATTCAGTTTTATTGTAAAAATGTGAATCCACCAATTAATATCATCTAAAAATAATACATAGAGTTTATGGATTCATTTCTTTATTCAATAAACAAATATTACGGAGTACCCCCTCTGTGCCAGGCATTGAGCTGACCCAGAGAACACAGACAGAGATAATACAGGCTTCCTGCATGTAAGGGTCTGAGGCCGGTGCAAGACACAGATTAGTAAGGAGACCATTGCCCCCCAGGAAGTCAGTGCTGGGATAGGAACTCGTTGTCTCTGTGTTGACGACTCTTGGGCCATATCTCTCTTCCACATACTCAGCTGCTTTTTGGATATCTCCACTCGGATGCTCCTCAGAAAAACAGAACCCACTGCGAGGACTTACGGCGGAGAGTTTAATGCCACAGCGGGGAAAGAGAAGCTGAGACTCTGAGGGAACTCGAGTCAGGCAGCAGCAGGAAGCCACTACCCGGCCTCCTCGGTCAGGAGGGACAAAGGGAGCTGATGGTGTCACCAAAACACAAGGGGTGGGGCTATTGTAGGAGACTGGACGAGCCTGTCAGGAGGGAACTGCCACTGCTGGAGACACCGCCAGAGGTAGAGAAAGAAAAGGAACTGTCCCCTGGGTTGTCCCCTCCTCCTCTTCTCCTCTAACCCGGTGCCCTGGCCTCCTGTTGCCCAAAGCCAGCCGGAAGCCAGCTGACATGGGAGCCTGGGAACCAGAGCCAGCAAGTCGGCTCCAGGTGACACACAACAAACAGGGACAGAGCAAGGGAAACGATCTGTGGGCATCCCGGCCCAGGCCCAATGCATGCTTCAGTCTCACTCCAGATGCTTAAAACTGAGCTCTTCGTCGCACTCACAGCCTGAACTTATGCCCAGAGTCCTCATCATCCTCTGTTTCCTGTCTCAAGGATTGCTGCCGGCCATTGCCCAAGCCCCAAACCGGCATTCCATCCTTGATCGCTTTCTCATCCTCATTCTGACAGTCACCAGGTCGTATGACCTCTGTTCCTTTAAGCTCCCCAAAGGGTTGCTCTCCAGCCCCACCGCACATCCCTCATCAGGTCACCATCATCTGTGACGCCAGTGACCCCACCAGCCTCCTAACTGGGCTCCTACCTCTTGCTCTCCTCCAGAGTGATCTTCATAAAGTACAAATCTGATCACGTCTTCTGCTGAGTACGTATGGCTGTCCTCAGAATGAACTCTAACCGCCTTTTCAGACGAGACCCTTCTAACCTGGCCCCTTCCTCTTCAGCCCCATTCAGTCGTACAGTTACTCATTTAATCCGTGTCAGAGCCAGGCCAGCTCCGGGCCAGCACCCTGCCCGGCCCGAGTCCGCTCTCCTACCAGCACTCAGAACCACACCCCTCCCCTCCCGCCCCCCACCCACACTCCCCTTTACCTCGTCCCTTCCCCTAGCGTGATCCTCTATTCCTCCCTCATATCTCAGACCAGTGGCTCCCAGCCTTTCCCCCTCGTGCACCCCTCCTAACCCCATTGCTATACGTTGTCCCCCTTGTATTTAAAACAGCTGTATTTAAACACTGACACCTTGGTGCAGTGCCTACCTTAATGTAAAATAGTGGAAATGAGGTAATGAGCTAGGAAAGAAAAATTACTACACTACAAGTACAAACCACAGATTTAATTTTACAATATTCATAACAGTTAAATATTGATAATAATTGTTTAAATATTAAACAAACTACTTGAAAAGAATCACAATTAAAGATGACACACTTTTACTCAGTCAATAACTAAACTGATCAAACAGCCTGACTACAGGCGTATGTACGTATGTATGTATGTATGTATCTATCTATCTACCTATCTATTTACTTATTTATTTACAGAGGTGAAACAAAGACATAATTTATTGAAGACAAAGTACACTCCAAAGAGGTAGGAGTGGGCTCAAGCAGGAAAATGACTCAAGAGCCTACAGGTGTGTTTATATGTTTGGGGAAGTTCTAGAAACGTCGCAAGTGGACTGTTCTGAAACTCTGCATTATGATTGGTAGAAGAGCCATGTGGGCGAGTCACACCCTCACCACTCATCATTCACTAATGTGATCTAATTTTGAAGCATTTCCAAACTTAATCTTTCTTGTTCCGTAAGTAACATTTCACATTCTTTAACTTTTTTTCTTTGTGCCATTACTGATTACTTTTTGCATACTCGTGAACGGCCCAGCATGTACCCCCAGGGGTACCGGTACCACCACTTGGGACCCAATGTCGTAGACGGCTCTTCCTCCAAGGAGCCATGTAACTCATTCTCCAAATCTGGGCTTGTGTCCCTTCTAAGTGTCCCTAGAGTGCTTTATGTGTACTTCTTCCAAGAACTAACCACACTTTTATCAAAAGTCCTTTTACTGACCTAAATCCTCAAGTAGTGGGCAAATTCCTTGAAAGCAGGAGCTCTATTTCATTTTGCTGTATTCCCATCACCTAACGCAGCAGTCAGCACTTTGTAGGGCTTCAAATCTTTGCTAAATGATTTAATTAATTAACAAATAAGCACAAGCTGCTATGGGAAGGTGTTCTATCAAGGTGTGTCACCCAGACTTGGGGGTGGTAACATGTAGGGAGGGAAGGTTGGGGAAGTTTTATCTTGGGGAAGGTAGTATCTGAACTGTATTTTGAAGGACAAGTTGGAGAATTGGTTAGAAGTTGGAAAGACAAAAATTAGGTGAAAAAGTTGGGGAACAGTTGGCATGGTGTGAATACAAAGGCACATTCCAGGCATTGTAGGTAGCTTTATGAAACCTGATTCATAAAGTTTGAAAAGAAAGTTAGTGAAAAACGAGGCTAACTGGGGATAAAGAAGGGCCTTGCTAAAGGGTTAAGGGCTTAAACTTAAATTCCTGAAAGATGTTAAACAAGAAGTTCATGTGACCGACCACACTGGCATGTACAAATGACAGCCTGGCAGCTGTGTGGGGAGTGAACTAAAGACAAGGGAGCGAGGCTGACAGCAGGAAGAGCAGTGGAGACAAAAAATGAGTAGGGCCTGAACTTGGGCAGGGTGAAGAGATACAAAGAAATAGAACTGATAGGACTTGGTGACTGACTAATAAAGTAAGGGGAGAAATAAAGGCTGACTCTGAAATGGTTGGAATTGAATGCACGGGGCAGGGATAGATGTTGGCGTGGGAGGGTCAGGGCAGAAGGGGGTGGGTACGTGGATACGCACTGCACAGTGCTCCCAGCGCCTCTCTAACTTGACATGTTTCATAATAAAATGTTGAGGAGAAAAAGTGAGTAGAGGATGAAGGAAAGAAAGAAAAATAGATTAGCACCAAATAAAATAAAATAATAAAATGCAGATGCCACTCCAGAGGCAGATGGAAAACCAGAAAAGGGCGGTATTCTAAAATCAAGGGAGATGTTTCAAAAAGGAGGAAGCAGTTAACAGTGTCAAATTCTGCAGAAGAGTAAAGTGAGATAAGAACACTAAATTACTTATTAGGCTAAGCAGTTTTCCCAAGTGGTGAGAGAGGACAGTGGGGGAAGCGGAAGCAGGAAGTGAAGACAATGAGTGTTAACTAATCTTCTAAGAAAATTTCGCAATATCAAGTGACAGCTGGAGGGGACTACGGGAAGGACCTCTTTTTGAGTTGGGAGGTATGTGAAGGCTGATCATGCAGCTGAGAATGGTGGTAAAAGGTGTTTCTAGATTCCTTAAGAAAGGGCGGGTGGTGGAGAGCAGGGAGGAGCTGCCCGCAGCAGGACAGACAAAGAGGTAAGGCTAGGGGCAGAGGCAGGGACATGGGGACGCGCGAGGCAAGACGTCGGGTGAATTCTTGTCCCTCTACAATTCAGCGGCTCTCAACCTGTGGGTCGCGACCCCTTTGGGGGTGGAACGACCCTTTCATAGGGGTCGCCTAAGACCATCGGAAAACACCTATTTCACAATATATAATTACATATTGTTTTTGTGATTAATCGCTATGCTTTAATTGTTACTTTTATGGTTGGGGGGGTCCACAACATGAGGAACTGTATTAAAGGGTCGTAGCATTAGGAAGGTTGAGAACCAGTAGATTCCACATCTAGTTTCTCTGTGAAATGCTGTCTAGGACAGTTGCTGATAGGGACAAGGAGGGAACACCCAAACAGCAAGGTGACAGGATGGAACCGTCTGCTTGCTAGATGTTTACCAGCTTTCATGGCATTAGAGAACTGTAGGGTAGAACGTAATCAATACTATACTAAATTATCCATAATATAATGTAATCTTTCTTTGAGATTTTCATTGCTTTAGGATTATTTTTACAAACATCAATCATAAATAGAGCTTACACTGCTTAAAGAAGTGCGAGTTGATACAAATAATCTCCCTGTGTCTCATAATGCTCATCTATAAACCAAAGCACTAGACCACAATCAGATGGGTCTCATTTCTTAAGGGTAATATGGGTGAAGGGTTTTTAGAGTGCCTGTGCAATTTGCTGGAGACTTTGGTCTCAGGGCAGTGTGTTTGAAGATATTAAGAAGTATTTAAAGAATTTCTTAACAAGGCTTCCACTTAGCATGCAATAAAGTTAGCCTGGGCTAAGAATCCATTTCAGTGCACTTGATCTTCGGTAATCAGACCTCCCTCCCAAAACAGCACAAAATATAATTGGGTTTAGGTCAATACTTTTATAAATGCTTTTTAATATTTTGGATAATTATGAGCTTTTCAACTTTCTATCTTATGTTTAAAGAATCAGTACTAAATTAAATTTAAAAATTAAAAATGTGTTTAGTAGTAAGACACTGTCTTAAGACTGTAACTCTAGGGGGATCTCATTTTTTACTTGACTTAAACAAAGACCACTTTTCTCTCAGCCATCAATGACCAGTCATTATTTAAAAGCAACATTCATGAAATAAATAGATGAAAGTAGAGCATATCCTTTCTGCCCTTTTTCCTCTAGCACCTCACTGTATTTCCCCCTAAAAATCAATCAACTTTCTACTTAGTAATAAACACTTACAGGCATGGACCACATAACAACTTTTCAGTCAACAGTGGAAAGCATATACAACAACAGTGATCCCATATGATTGTAATGGAGATGAAAAATTTCTATCACCTACAATCTAGTGACATTGTAGCTGTTGTAAAATCATGGTAATGTTCTAGCCATCATGAGGTCATAGCCATTGCAATATTGTAGCACAATGCATTACCCAGAGATATTTATACAGAATAAGGATATAAAGAAATATTTTTGTACCATTGTATACTGTGTTTGTGTTTTAAGCTAAGTTTTATTTCAAAAAAGTCAAAAAGTTTAAAAAATTGAAAAAGTTTATAAAGTAAGAAAGGTACAGTAAGCTAAGGTTAATTTATTATTGGAGGAGAAATTTTTAAATAAATTCAATGTGGCTTAAGTGTACAGTGTTTATTATAAAGTCTACAGTGTACAGTAATGTCCTAGGCTTTCACATTCACTCACCAGTCATGTACTGCCTTACTCAGAGAAACTTCCAGTCCTGCAAGCTCCATTCACAGTAAGTGTCTTATACAAGTGTACCATTTTTTATCTTTTATATTGTATTTTTATTGTACCTTTTCTACATTTAGATACACAAATACCATTGTGTTACAATTGCCTATAGTGTTCAGTACCATAACCTGCTGTACGGGTTTATTGCCTGTGAGCAATAGGCTATACCGCATAGCCTGGGTGTGTAGTAGGCTGTACTATCTAGGTTTCTGGAAGTGTACTCTATGATGTTCCCACAATAATGAAATTGCCAAACAGTGCATTTCTCGTAATGTATACTCATTGTTAAATGATGCATGACTGTATACTTTTCCACAAAGCTCTGCTACTATTCTACAAATATTTGTTGTGCTTGTTCAGAAAAAAATTTTCTTTCTTAAACTATGAATGAACCAATAAACATTTATTTTATCTGAAGGCAACAATAACAATAATAATATAAGCAAAGTTTGCCATTTTGGCCACCTGTTGCAGCTGATGGCAACTGCTAGGCTTAGTTTGTTAGAAATTTTCTGTTTACATTCTAAGATAATGTCTCATGGGATTTCCCAGAGAAACTCTGAAGCCAAATGTTACATACAGGAGACTCATTGGGGAGACCTCTTAAGGAGATATACCTACGAAGCGGAGAGGAAAGTAGAATTGGGCAGCGGAAGAAGCCAGGCCACAGTGCGTTTGTAACCGAGCCCTCAGCTAATCCAACAGCATGCCCTGGAATCAAGATGGCCTTTCAGAGTTGAATTAAACTGAGGCAGTTGGGCTGGGGCTTTGTAAATCCACATTAGTCAGGTGTTGGCTACAGGCTACTGCATGGGGGAGGGTACAGCATGTGGCAAGGCCATTCTATGTGGCTGAGGCAAGGCTCATGAGAGACACAGCTGCAAGCTATTAGTTAATATTTCCATCAGCTAGTGTTATCTTTAATTGTTCACCTATTAAGCTGTGACATTCATGCTGTGTTTCCCAGTCTTATTCCTCTAAAGACTGTGTGAGATACACTATTTTAGAAGTTTGACATAAAAATTTTAGAGCTGAAAGGGACTTTGGAGATTATATAGATCAAATTCCTCATTTTTCAGATGAGGAAATGGAGTCCCAAAGAAGGGGAGGCTGTCTAGATTGTGGATGGTATAAAAGGTCAGGAACCCAAAATCCTGATCCATATATAGTACTCATTTCACCATATCATTAAAGAGTGCTCTCAACGACGTTGTGTCTTCCTTTTCTCAGATTATTCAACATGTTTATTCACTGGGCCTCCAAGTGAGCTATATGATATTTATTCACACCGTTCCTTATTTCCAAAGCTTTTACACACTAAAGGAGCCAGTGGACCATAGACAAAGGCTGAACGACCAAAGGCTACAGTGTAGACAACACAGGTAGTTGAAATGTAGCCTGGTGGGGATAATACAAGGAAAGAGACAGAAGAAGTTAAAAGAGTAGCACAATACACAGGTAGTCAGTCTCTTTATGATCGTGTCATTTCTAACCAACTTTATTGAGGTATAATTTACATCCAATAAATAAAGTCATTCTATGTGAGTTCCATGTGTTTTGAAATATGGATATACTTGTGTATTTACCACCACACCAATATGATCGATGGAACATTGGGATGGTTCCTGTTTTCCCAATACACAATGTTCTCAGCTTTTTCCTTCTGCAGGTCCTAGAAAAGCAAGGCTCTGGGATTTGTCTTTGCTCCAACAGAAAGTATCAGTGAAGTACCAGCAGCAGTGAGAGACCTTGAGATAAACTCTTGTCCCTGAACCTAATTGCCAGAGATGTCACTAACACAGTCAGCGAAGGGCTTGGAGAACATCTATTCAGTAAGGATCACAGGTGTTCTACTGCCCGGCCCCGTGGGGTGGATAGAGGGAAAGATCAGTTCATGGCTCCAGGCACTCAACCTGTCTAAATACACTAACTTTTAGCGACTCACCGAATGGTCTTTCTTTTCTCCCTTACAATCCCAAAAAAGTGAAAAGGAGTGGAGGTAAGGGTCAAAACTAGAGGTGTTGGTTGAAGTAATGACAGACAATTTCTGTGATTCCTAAGATTCACCCCACATCTTGGCACACAATGTATTCTGGTGTCATGAGCCCTGGTAATAAGGTCATGCTGTGAATCTTTGACTGGCTTGATATTGCCATGTAATTCACAGTCATTCAGGAAAGAGCAGCTAACCTGTCTTTGCAAGTCCACTTACAAAATTAATCAACTTCTTGTGACTGCCTCTGGTTCTTCACAGGCAAGTTCTGACACACTTAACCAAAGGAGCTTTTGTAAGTTTTCCAATATAAGAGCCAAACAGCTAATGTTTATGCATTACCCACAAAGAAATCAAAGGGAAAACATCATCTACCCAAAATTTGGAAAGTATGAGTTGTTAGTGGCTTAGTGCACATGGAAATAAAACCAAGCTAGGATAAATATTAAGCCATGTAAGTTCCTTCTTTTCTTTCTGCTTTAATTTTTCTATCACAGTTTTTTATTTAAAAATAGTTCCTTTTAAGTCCCTGGATAAAAAAGATACAACATGTAGTGGAAATTAACATCAAGAGGAAAAAAATACCTAGAATAACAGGCTCATTTTCAATGTCCTGGAAGTGGTTTTTTCTCATTGTTTTGGAGAGAATTACTATATCACACAAACAGTTTATAAAGTAAGCACTTCTGTCCTAAGATTTATTTTGAGATTCTCTCACCTACCCTTCATCGTCTGACTACCTGTAATTTTATATGGCAAACAAAATTTTTCCTTGTAACATTGGAATGATGTTGGATGGATGGAGATGCACAGACATTCAGAAAAAGCAAGAGCTTGTCTATTAGCAGGATTTTGGCAGAATTCAGCAGACTGTATCTAGAACTTGAAGGTGTTTTTTTTCTCCACCAGTAGTTGAGCAAATCTGAATTTCAGCCCCCCAAAAAGAATATGTAATATTAATTCAGATCACAACCTATAAATGCTCAAAATCTAGTAAGGGAATTCTTTAAATTCTTAGCATACAGTTCTTAGGTTCATTGTGTACTTTTCACTCTCCACTTTCATAAAAATCAGATGAAACTAAGCTGGTTTGAATTGGATTTTTGAAATTGTTAGTTATTTACAGGCAAGAGGTTTTGTGTCCTTGCATCTGAAGAAAAAAGATGTATAATATGTAAAATTTAAGTAGTTGTTCCAAAGATGGTAAGGACGAAGGAAAGAAAATTATTTTTAACTGGTTAGCATAGTGAATATAGGTAAAAAAGCAATTTACTCTATTCATAAGTCATTTAAAGTTGATAGCTTTAACAAACAGATAAGAACATTGACATGATAGGCTTTTTCCAAATCAAAGTATAATATAAAATTTCTAGATGTTAAATGCCTCTTTGCTAACCTGCCTAGAGAAACTCAATTTTATCTGTAGTCAAATTTAAAAGAGCATTTTGCATAGATATTAACATTACATTAATTTTATTTTAAAATTCTTGTGATGTTTGCATTTCATTGTACATCTGTTTATTGAAAATATTAGCTATATAAGAATTGATAAGAGATCATCTCCAAACAATATTATGACATGAAATAAATTCATGGCAGATAGACAAAATAAAGTGTGTACCAGTTTATCATTTGTACAAAAAGGAAAGAATACAATGGTATACCAATTGAATATCTGTGGGCAGACGCACAAATAATTGGTAGGAGTAGGTCCCTCGACAGAGAAAGAAGCAGCAAGGGAAGTCAGAACTTTTTTATTTGCTCATTTGCTGTATTTGAATTTTTCCCAGCTCAATGCATAACATACCCCTACACATACACATGTAGTTATATTACTCAACTTTTCCTCATTCTAAAATTGACACTCTAAGAAGGCAATCTATGCTTTTGTCCTCCCCCCACACAGCTTCCACAGCTTTGAGCGTTACCTAACACACAGGTATCACAGTTGGAGTCACAGAAAGGAGTGGCATGGTCTATTATATAATCCAGGTTCCACTGATTCTTCATTTTAGGACTTGGTATTTTTACCTTTTTGATCATTAATTTACTGATCCATGATATGATCATCACAATTCCTACCTCGCAAGGCTGACATAGTATCTAAATGAAAGAGGACATCTAAAAGTGCTTAACATAGTGCTTAGAATATGGCCAGTGCTCAAGAGATGATTGATCTTGAATGCTGGGCACCATCCTTGATCCTGGGGCTACCACGATAAAGTGTTTCCGTCCATAAGGAAGGCACTCACACAAACCTACAGACTAAACAAAAAGTAAATGTCTGGCCCATCACAGAATGGACACAATATATATTGAGTTAATGAATGATACAGTGACATACTCTAAGTGTGCTAACATGTTGGTGTGGTCTGGGGTGAGGGGTAGGAGGTGAACAAGGCAGATTTTTAATAAACTTTTTTTTTTGGTTTATAAATGTACAACTTACAGGTGAAAAAAGATGTTGAAATCCTATGTTTGGAACAGAAAGTAGTGTCACTACTAATTTTCAAAGATAAGACTCTGTTCTCTTTTCTTTTATGTCTTTCCTTTCTCAAAATAGAAAATTGTAAGGATCTGTGGCTTTTCAGAATCTTCCAAATGACTTTGATGTTGGAAAAAATATCCAAATATTATTTTCCTTTTTAGTCAGAAGAGTGTTTCCTCAAGGTTCATTCCTACGTATTTAAGCCTTTGCTTTATTCAGGAAGATACAACAACTTGACTTTTGAAGGGTATTTCTTTTTATTCTCTTATAATTAATAGACTTTATTTTTTAACATACTTTTAAGCTTAAAAAAATTAAAGAGAATGTACAGAGTTCTCATATTTGCCCTCCTCCCCCACCCACAAACCCACACTCTCCCCTATTATTTTTGTGAAGTTCTGAGTTTTGCCTAATGCATAATGTCATGTTTCTGCCTTTAGAGTATCATACAGAATAATTTCACTGTCCTAAAAATTTCCTGGGCTCCACCTATGCATCCTTCCCCTCCTCCCTCTCATCCCTGGCAACCACTGATCTTTTCACTGTCTCCATGGTTTTGCCTTTTCCATGATGTCAATATAGTTAGAATCACAGAACATGAAGCTTTTTCAGACTGTTTTTTCACTTAGCAATATGCATTAAATATCGTCTTTAAATAGGTATTTAATGTCTGTGGTGGCTTGATAGCGCATTTTTTTTAACACTGAATAGTATTCCATTGTCTAGATATACCTCAGTTTATCAATTTACCTATTGGTGTTAGCTGCTTGTAATTCTTGGTAATTAGGAATAAAGTTGATATAAATATTCATGTGCAGGTTTTAGTTAAACATGTTTCAACTCATTTGGGTAAATACCTTGGAGCATGATTGCTGGATTGTATGGTAAGACCATGTTTAGTTTTGTAATAAACTGACAAACTGTCTTCAGACATCGCTGTATCATTTTGCAGTCCCACCAGCAATGAATGAGAGTCCCTGGTGTTCCACATCCTTGTCAGCATTTGGTGTGGCCTGTGTTTTGGACTTTAGCCATTTTTAGTGTGTAGTGGTATCTCATTGTTATTTAAATTTACATTTCATGAAAACATACTACATTGAGCATAGTTTCCTATGCTTGTTTGCCATCTGTATGTCTTCTTAGGTGAGTTGTATGATCAGATCTTTTGCCCACTTTTTAATTGGGCTATATTTTTTACTGTTAAGTTTTAAGAGTTTTTTATATTTTGGATACAAGCGTTCTATCAGATATGTATTTTGCAAGCATTTTCTCCCAGTATGTGGCTTATTTTTTAATTCTCCTAGCAGTATCATTTGCAAAGTAGAAGTTTTTAATTCAATGCAGTCAAGTTTAGCTATTTTTTTCATTCATAGATCATGCTTTTGAAGCCAAGGTCACTTAGATTTTCTCCTCTTATCATCAAGAAATTGTATAGTTTTGCATTTTACATTTAGGTCTAGAATCCATTTTGAGTTAATTTTTGTGAAAGGTGTAATAGGTCAGGGTCTAGATTTATTTATTTTTAATGTGTATGTTTAGTTATTTCAGCACCATTTTTTGAAATGACTATTCTTTATCCATTAAATTGTCTTTGGTCCTTTGTCAAAGATCCTACAGCTACTTTTGTGGGGGTTTATTTCTGAGCTCTCTATTCTGTTCCATTGTTCTATTTGTTTATTCTTTTGCCAATACCACACTGTCTTGATTACTGTAGCTCTATTATAAATCTTGAAGTTAGGTAGTGTCAGTTCTCCTGCTTTGATCTTCTTTAATACTGTGTTAATTCTGATCTTTTGCCTTTCCATGTGAACTTTTGAATCAGTTTGCTGAAATCACAAATTCACTTGCAGGAGATTTGGATTGCAATGAGTATATAGATCAATTGGGGGGAAAAACTGACATTTAAACAACATTAAGTTTTCCTATCCATGAACATAAAATACCTTAGATCTTCTTTGGTTTCTTTCTTGTGAGTTTTACTTATTTATTTATTTATATGTGGGTGGTTTCCTGGCTGGGAATAGAACCCAGGCCACAGCATTGATAGCGCTGAAGCCTAGCCACTACACCACCAGAGAACTCCCTAATCTTGTGAGTTTTATAATTTACCTCTTATCGGTCTTGTACATATTAAGTTAGATTTGTACTGAAGTATTTCCTTTTAGGGGAGTGCGACTGTAAATGCTATTGTGTTCCCCTCAGCTTTATTGAGATATAATTGACATATAACATTGTGTAAGCTTAAGATGTACAGTGTGATGATTTGATACACATATACTTGTATATTGCGAAATGTGTATCACAATAACGTTAACACATTCTTTATCTTACATGATTACTATTTTGTTATTATTCTTGTTATGGTGAGAACACCAAAGCTCTACTCTCACAGCAACTTTCAAGTATACAATACAGTATTGTTAACTATAGTCAATGGTGGTGTGTTTTTAATTCAAATTTCAATTGCTCATTCCTGTATGTAGGAAAATTATTGTCTTTTGTATTGATCTTCCATCCTGCAATCTTGCTATAATTGTTTATTCACTTCTATTTTCCTGATAGTTTCGTTTTGTCTATTATTTGTAATTTTATTGTAATATTTTTCTGAAAAAACTGTTATTTGCTAGATCAACTAAGAATCAGAAAAAAAATTAAATTTATTTAAATTTATTCCTTCCATAACACTGTTCCTTTTATGCAGATTCTAATTTCTAACTGGTATTTTTCTTCTCTCTGAGAAATGTCATTTAACATTTTTTTGCAAGGTAGATTTACTGGCAATAAATTCTTCTATCTTATTTTTCTTTCAGTTTTGAAGGATAATTTTGCTGGGAACAGAATCCTAGGTTGGTGTTTTGTTTGCTTTCAACATTTTAAATATTAAGTAAGACTCTCTTCTTGCTTAATAGTCTCTGAAGAGAAGTCCAATTTAATTCTTAACCTTCCTTCTCCATAAGTGTTGTCACTGCCCCTACCACTCTCCTGGCTTCTTTCAAGCTTTTATCTTTGCCTTTGATTTTCTGTAGTTTAAATATGATATGCCTAGTGTTATTGAACCAAAGTCCATGTACCCAACACTTTAATAGACCAAAATTCAAAAAATCAAAGTTTGGAGTGAAGAAAGGTTTATTGATTGAGAAAGGACCACCTGAGAAGATGGGAGACCTAAAGGTGCCTCAAATCTATCTTGTTTGCTGGACTAGATTAAGTGTTTTCAAGGGGTTAGGGGAAAGTACGTGGAAGTGCTGGTGGAGCAAACTTTAACTGGAAGACCTTGGAACTTGGCCATATATGGTAAAGGTATGTCAACACTGGATCTTCCTGGATAATGGACGCTTGGTTTCTGAAAGGGTTTCTGGTTCCAGTTATGTCCTTGTTCTGTGTGTGTGTATGGCAGGAGGGGAGAAGCAAGATTGGTTCTGGGTGCAGCTGGAGGTCTAATTTCTCTTCTGTGTGCATACCCCAGCTGCATGACTTGCAGTCTTGGTCTGTTGTCTCTGAAAAGCAACTCAGTGTCTTGTTAAATAGGATAGGACCACTTTCAGCTGGTTCTGTGGTTACAGTAGGAGTCATTTTTAGTATTTATCCTGCTTGGTGTTCTCTGAGCTTCCTGGATCTGTGGTTTGGTGTCTGTCATTAATTTTGCAAACATCTCAGCCATTTTTTTCTTCAAATATTTCTGATGTTCCTCTCTATCTCTCTCCCTTTTTTGGTATTTGCACTATAGTTAGGTTACATCTTTTGAATTGTTTCACAATTCTTGAATATTCTTTTCCATCTTTTAAAAAATTATTTATTTATTTATTTTTGCATTTTAGTTTTGGAAGTTTGTATTGCCATGTCTTCAAGAGATCAGTTATTCTTTCCTCAGCTGTATCCAGTCTACTGATGAGCCCATCAAAAGCATTCTTTGTTTCTGTCACATGTTTTTCATTTCTAGCATTTTCTTTTAATTCTTCCTTAGAGTTTTCATATGTCTGCTTACATTACCCATCTGTTCTTACATGTTGTTCACTTTTTCCATTGGAGCCCTTAGCATATTATTCACTGTTATTTTAAATTCCTGGTCTGATAATTCCAAAATCTCTGCTATATCTAAGTCTGGTTTATCTCTTCAGATTGTTATATTTTGCATCTTAACATGTCTAGTAATTTTTTGTTGTTGAAAGCCAGACATGTTGTTATTAGGTAAAAATAACTTAAGTAGATAGGTTTTTACTATGGAGTTTTATGTTCATCTGTCTAGGAATAGGCTATATTATTGTTGCTGTAGCTGTTGTGTCTAGCCTAAAATTTACTCGTGTTTTTCATTTGTTTGCTTCTCTTGTTGTCTTTGAATTTTCCTACTGACTCTTTAAATATGGTCTGAGGTTTGCAGTTCTTTTAGCTATAATCCCCTGTTATTACACAGGAACCTACTGTGTGGTGTTATGGTAAGGTGTGGGAGGAGGGAAAGCATTCTGTAGTTCTATGATGAGGTCTTAGTTTTTAGTAAGCCTGAGTATGTGCCTTCTTTCATGTTGAAGGCCAGAAAGGGCTGAAGTTGGGTGTTTCCCCTCCCCAGTGTTGGGTAGGCTCTGGTAAAATAGTTTCCCTTGAGGGCTGATTTTATCAAGAACAGAGTACTCTGGGACTATTTCCAAAGCCCCAGAGTTTTCCCCTCCCTCTGCAAAAAATAAGAGGTTTTTCTCAGTGATAATCTGTTAGGGCTCCTGGAGGTAAAACTTAGGAAACCCCTCTAAGGTTGTAGTTTTCAACTCTCAAGCTGGTATACACAGAACCACCAGCAATTCCTTGTTACTTAAAGTACTCCTGCTGATCCTGGCTCCAACTGTGATGTTGGCATCAACTGCTGATGACTGCTCCTAGTAAATTATGATCCTCTGGTAAGCTGTGAGTCCCTATATTTGTTCGTCTCTCCAGTTTTCAGGGCAGCAGTTTTCCCTGTGACAATTCTCTGATGGATCTATGAAGAGTTGTTGCACTTCCGTTTGTTTGGTTTTTTTATTGTGATAATAGGAGCTTCCAATCTCTTTTGTGGTGGACCAGAAACTGAAAATCCTTTGGCATTCCTTTGTAAAATTAATCTTAACATTTCTACTATAATTGAAAAGTGCTAAGTGTCAGATTTTCAGCATTATTCTCAATAAACTCAGACAAACATACATATTTATTTTCTGTTGTGATCCTTGAAAGAAAAAAAGATTTTTAACGTCTATTATCTTCTAAGCACTTTCCTTCCAAATGATATACTATTTGTTGTTGTTCTTTTAATAAAATAGGTCAGGAGTGGGGGGTGGGGGGGTGGAAACTAAGGGTAATAATAAACCAAGAATCACTGACAACTAGGCCTACTTACATAGTTAGATACATTCTAAATTATCTGAATCTGGTGGGTTTTACTCTTTAAAAGTCCTTTAAAAGGCACATACTCAATGCTCTGTATTTTTTAGTCGTAATCCAAATTTCAAGTTTAACTTGTCTCCTTCTGAATCACTGCCCAACTACCTACTAAATATGGGTTAAGGGTCAATTGAGTCATTTGCAAATAATATTTCAGTCTACTTAGAAAGTTCTATAAAGTGATTTGGAATAAAATGTGAATACTTACCAACATTAGAAAGTGACTTAATAAGGTTGTTCATTAAGGTTATTTACATTGTAATAACCTAAGTAATTTATTAAGAGATGGTTGTAAAGAAGATGATTTAAAGTTTTTCTGATAGAAAATTTGGCCTTTTATTTAATATCTGGTTAGTTATCAGGATTGATTGAATTGTGGAACATTATATGGCTCCTCTGTAATTATATGAAAACAAGTTGGTTGAATATGGCTTTCCATATTCATATAGGTATGTGCATATATGCATAAGAAGGCTGTCCAGAAAAAATCCAGCCATTGTCACTATAATGAGAATGGTTTGCAACTGGATACTTTCTAGACAGCCCTCATTTTTGTTTATCTATCTATCTATCTATATATATATATATATACACACACACACACACACAAAATTTTTATACATTTTTTAAAAAGAAAATTAAACTTTGGGACAAATTTAATGAATGTTCAAGAATATCTTTTGCTAATTAAATTATTCTGCTTTAATCTTTTGAAATGTTCAAAAAATTTTAAATCATTTAGATTTACTGTTACAAAATGTGTGCGCTCTCTTCACACACACACACACACACACACACACAGACACACAGACGCACGCACACACACGCGCGCGCACACACACACGCGCACGCACACACACGTGCGCACACGCACACACACGCACACACACACACGTGCGCACACGCACACACACGCACACACACACGCACACACACGCGCACGCACACACGCGCGCGCACACACACGCGCACACGCACACACACGCACACACACGCACACACACATGCACACACACACGCACACGCACACACAGCACGTACACTTTAGCATAACCACTGGTCAGAGAGAATTTTGCACAAGTTTAAGAAGAAAATGACTCAAGATCACTGTAACGATGCTTACATACAAAGATGGAAACACTGTAGGCAGTTCCAAAGCTGAAAATAGAGAATATTTGTAGATTTATATTACTATAATTGGCATTCTTGATAAAAGTGGCTGAACTCTGGCAAGAAGCTCAAGCAACTACTGCTAGCAGAGGCAGAAATTTGAAGTAATAGTTCTGATAAGAATAATAAAAACAAGACCACCAACAATATCAATGGCTAATGTTTACTGATTGCTTACCATGTGCCAGGTATTGTTCTAAGGGCTTTGCATGTATTATCTCATTTAATCATCCTATAATTCTATGGCATAGACACAAATGAATAAACTGAGGCACAAAGAGCTTAAATGACTGGTAGTGTCAGAGTCTGTATTCAAGCTCATTCTTGACTCTGACACTGGTGTTCTTAATGCTGAGTTTCCAGAATGTTAAATTTAAAAGTTTGTAATTTACAGTTGTTATTCTTACAATTAAAAAAGAAAAATGAGTAATTATTTTTGTTTTTTTTCTCTTTACAGGCATTTCCCATGACACTTTTCAAGAAGCCATATTATCCAGCCTTGTGTATCTGAAAAAAAAAGGTAACATTAAAGTCAATCTTCGGGAGTTCCCTGATGGTGTAGCGGCTTAGGGCTTCAGCGCTGGCGCTGTCAGTGCTGCGGCCTGGGTTCGATTCCCAGTCAGGGAGCTACCCACATACCAAAAAAAAAGCAAAAAACAAAAACAAAAACAAAAAAAAAGTAAAGTCAATCTTCAACCATTATCTTTATGGGCCTACTGACCAGTTAAAGAGATGCTATGTAATAGAATTTAATGCTGTTATATAGACCATTGTTTTTACACACCAATATAATTGAACTGCACTACAGATATCCACATTAATATACTTGCATACTGTACAAACCAAAGCTAGATTGTAACAATATAACTAAAATGGCAAAGGTGACAAGTAAAATAATCTAGTCCCAAAGATGTATGTACGACCTTTCTTTACTGAGCTCAAAATACATTCTTTTTACGTTTAAAAGACTGACAGTCTTGAAATGTATGCTTCCAAAGCCAAAAAGTGATTTTTATTTACTAGCTTACAAGGTCATGCTGCGAAGCACGCAATACTCGTGGCCACGATATGAGTTAAGTGGGGTTCAGAGGTCTCCTGCCCAGGTCTCCATGGGAGTTTGAAGAATACTTCCTCTCAAACTAAGGGTCGCCTTCCCTTTTTCGAATCCATCCATGATTAATTTTGACTCTTTTAAAAGCAACGAAAGAGTAAAATTAAAGTCTACCTAAAGCCATTTCTCCTGCTCTTTCCTTGAAATTCGAGTTTATGCTCTTTTACTAAAGCCACTTACACCTATTTGTAAACGCTTACAAATGTTTACAACACGATGGGTTATTTGCATTTACTCAGTAACCAAACTTCATCACAGAAAAACGGGAAAAGTAGAGTACCCTTGTGTCCTATGGCAAAGAGTGTGCTCGGTGACGTGGCCCGTGATTAGGTAGCCTGGCAAGAAAGACCCCATTGTAATATATCTGAGTAAAGGGACCTAAGTGTTTGCTGCTGCGAAGCGAAAAGTTTGCGTTAATGACCTGAGACTCATTAGAGCTGGAGGCAACTCTGCACAGCACAGCTGCCCAGGAGAAAGAAAGCGGGAGACTTGCAGCACCGAGCAGGAAATATGATGCAGGCTTGGGGACCACAGCCGAATATTCTTCTCAGCAGCGCCTCCCAAAGCCAGTCACTGCCTTCCTTCCCTAGGAGAGGGCGCCGGGTCCGCACACTCAAGCTGGCCGCACCCCAGCTCCTTTCTCTTTCCTCCGCAGCTGCACACAGACGAGCACGTGAGCGCCGCAGCGCTCCCAGCTGTGTCTCAGCTGACCGCCTCCGGATTGGCTGAGACAGACGTGGGCGGGGGTGGGGACTGGCCGCCTGCGTCGCTCGCCATTGGCTTTCAGGAAACCCACCTCCCCCTCAGGTGAGGCGGGCTTGTGGGCGCGCGACGCCGACACTCTTCTTCCCGCCCCCCATCAGTGCGCGCCCACGAGCGCGCCTCCGCCCTTGCCCGCCCCCTGCTGCTGCCTCCGCTCCTCAGAGCTCAGATCCGCCTAGTCCGAGGGGACGCGAGGATCGCCCTCCTCGTCGCTTGGGCCAGTGCGTCGGGTCGGGCCTGGTCTAGCAGCCCGAGGGGAACCTCTTCTGTATCCCGCGATTTCCGCCTGCCCCTCTCGCCTCTGGTCTCACGAGGGGGTTCGCGCCTCTGGACCTGTTTCTCCAGCTCTCCCGCGTGTGAAAGGCGCCAGCGCTTAGGCCGGAGCGCGCCTGGGGGCCGCTGGCCGTCAAGGCTTCGCGGGGACCGATTCGCCATGGAGGGCGCCGGCGGCGCGAACGACAAGAAAAAGTAAGCCCGTGCCCTCCGCAGGCCGCGTTCTCCGCCAGCGGCCCTGCACGCCCTTCGCCCCGGGCTCGCGGGCCGGCCTCGGCGTCCCGGAGGCCTCCTTTTTGTTTCTGCCTCTTCTCTCCTCCCCTCTCTTTCCTCCAGCCTCGCGGGCCGGGCTCCCCCACTGTCCACGTCGCCATCTTGTCGCGGGGGGCGGGAGAAGCATTGAAAGTCCTTTCTGGGGCCGGGGGCTGGGGCCCACTCGCCCTTAATTCCGGGCCGCGGGGACCTCGCGCCGCCCTGCCTCCCGAAGCCAGTTTGCCCTTTGCCCCCCGTTCGGATAGACTTCCCCTAACGCGAAAACCCCGGGAGAGAAATGCGCCGCAGCTCGGCCGCCGCCGTTTGCACCGGACCCTCCGCTCCTTCCCGCATCCAGCCTCTTCTCTTCCATTGAAAACTCCGCCCCGGGGAGGGCGCTGCGCGCGGGTCCTGGCTTCTTGGTGGGCGCGGGGGCCTGGGTTCCCGACCGCGGCTCGCGTGGTCGGAAGCGATCCTGCCCTGCGGGTGGTCCAGCCGCGGGGGTGTCTCTGCCTTTGTGCTTTAGGGATTTGCCGCGATGGCCTGAAGATGCTAACTTTTTAGTGTGCACGTGCAGGTTTTTGTTGTTCTGTTTTAATCACCTGGAAAAACTCGGCGTAGTCTGACAGTCGGAGTAACGGGAATTAAGAAAAATAGCAACATTTTAAAGAGAACATCAGAAGTGGATACTTTGTATTTATATCACCTGTCAAAAGAAGCCACACGTTACAAATGAATATATTCCTCATTCATTCTTGAAAATATTTTAGGGAAAATGTAGCGGCTGGCTAAATTTTTTAGGCAAACATTTTTAATGTGGTTGAAAAAAGGTATGTGATTAGAGCAAATGAAATTCATCGTTAAAAATTTGCAAAATTTTTCGAACTGTCTCATTTGCCTGAAATTGGAGTATATTAAAGGAAAACCTTCCAAGTACATCTGAAGTAAATAATCATTGTTAGAACTTAATGCAAGTTTTTAGAAAACCTTGAATTTTGAGTCTTAGTGGTATATTACAGAATTAAGAAGTGTTAGTTGAACCACTGTGATCAAGAGTGACCCGCCACCCCCCCCACCCCCAATTTGGACCACGCTGTATTTTAACCTTGGAGAAAATCATTTTAAGGAATTGAAGATTTATAGTAAGTGTTGGGGGTTAGTAAACTGGCTTTACTGTTTAAGTCCTTCCTCTCTTCTAGGAGAGATTAACTTCCCTAATCAGTGTCAGCAGAAGATAAACTTGTTTATGTTCTTACTATTTTGTAGATGACTTTCTGGTCCTTACTCAACAGAGTGATAAATTCTCAGTTTGTGTACACCAGCGAAAGCACTTAGAAAATTAAAAAAGTGACTAAACAGGCCTATACTTAATTCCAAGATTTTCCAGTAATAAATTGCAATTAATTTTGCAGAAGCGATTGCAGTGCTTTTGATGAAATGATGTGGTTGCTACGAATATACTGTAAACCTAAGGCAAATTACCTATGTGTAGTGCCAGTTTTCTCTCCTTACTGTAGGCTGAATCTCACTTAAGGCTGTGCATCAAGTCTTGTATCAGTCACTTCCTTTTTATATGTTATACTGTGCTCATTTCTCCTTTGCAGTTCATGAGTTGAGAATATCATAAGCAGCTTCAATGTAAATTAATTAATTAGCTACTATGCATCACCCACGTTTCTGAAGTGGTTCTTAGACTTTCCTCAGTCCCATCTGTTATTTTCAAAATTTTCCCATTTGAAAATTTAGCAAATTTGGATCAGATGAATTCGTATTTCTTAATGTAGAGGTTTTAGAACTGAAACACTGAATAAATGGTGCCTACTCAATTTTAGGTGCTGTTAAAGCTGTCTGGTTTTTGTTCTTTTCTAACTAGTAAATTTAAACTTTTTGAAAAGGTAACTAAAAAGATTGAGAGGCAGGGATTTTCTCCTTCCAATTTTTTCCATTTTAAATGAGCCTTCAGAGTGGGAAGGGGGCAGACAATTCTGTCTTTTTTAAAGAAGCTCCAGGATACTTGTAGCTGAAGGATTGGAGGAAATCGGAGCAGGGGATGGGTATGGTTATAACAGATTTAACGTAGCGCCTTTCATGTTGATTCCTTAGGGGTAGGGACTGGCTTTATTTAATATCACATTGATGTGGATTTTTAGATTTTAAAGGAATGTCAAGAGGTTCATCATTCAGATTCAGGTTTCAGGCCTCTTTTAAAGCTTTCCAAACCATATAGTTATTGAATTATTAATGTAAAATCTCTGAGAATGAGTAGTCCTTAACTTCTTTAACTTAGGTCATTGAAAGTCAAGAAGTTCTCTCCTTTATTAGTAACTTTTTTATTTATTACAATTTTCTTTTGATTTTCCTCTTGGTTGAAGAAGAACATGCCTGGTAGTTGAGCCAGACACCTCTAAGTTAGAGTCCAGCCTTTTCATTTTTTTAGCTTTGTGAACTTGGGCAAGTTACTGAATGCTTCTGAGCCTATGTGTCCCTTTGAAATGATGATAATAATAGCAGCCATATTAGTGGGGTTTTTTTGTTTGTTTGTTTGTTTTTGTTGTTTTTTAAGTTAAATGATTATGCCCAATGCCTGGTACTTGAAAATAGCCTCTACCTGTTAAAGTTCTAATTTAAACTTCCACACACTTAAAAACTCTTTTTGCATGTCCTTCAAAATATTTCTTTTAGTTTTTCTTCTTGCCACTTCATACATCTTTTCTGTATCTCCAAAAAATGAAAACACTAACATTGAATCCAGAGCTTGAAATGGTTTCCTTCTGGTTAAAATAGTACATCCCTGGATTATGTTGGCCACTAGCATCTTAAAATCTACTGTCTACTATAGTCCTTCTTCCCAGTTCTTTACCCCTTTGTTACCTCTCCAAATAGGTTACTTTGAATTTACCTGGGACTTTAGAGACATAAACACATAGACCAGTTATACAGTTCATTTCATCAAGGTATGTGCAAGGCACTGCCATCTTCGGACTGCCGGTAACTTAAAACATTTTTGTCTTGATGCCACAGTTTAGACAGTTTTATAAATATTAATCTTTGCTAAACGTGATCAGTTGATAAAGTATTCTCAGTAAAACATATAAACCTACCTGGTAGAAAAGCTGTCCTTTCTTAGGAATTTCTCCAGAGTTAAGACCATTGATTTCCATTTCAAGGCAAGGCTTCAAACACTGTATTATTAGTTTAATTTTCATGGCTCAATATGTATGGAATCTGTATTAGTGAACTCTCCCATATGTATGTGTTTACTAAATAATCATGTTGTTTTAGACTGGTAAAATGTGGTCGTTTATTCCTGTGGACCACTGTATAAAGTATTTTTGTGCAGTTTGGAGAATGTCTAATTTTTCTACATGTTGACTTCCATTGTGTTTACAGCTCTAGTGGTGTTTCGGTTTGAGGTTAAGATTTTATGGTTACATTTTATTCTTGTATGTTAGGAATAATGTGTAGGAAGCTAAGGGGACTAGTCTCTTGACTGATTTTTATTTCTAAAGCGCTTGTAATTTATTGTGTTTGGTGATGAAATTAAAACCTGTTATGCACAGGTGTTAAAGATTTGGGTTTGATTACTGTGCTTGTTCAGAGATGTGTCCTCTTAAAATACAATTTTTAAAAATTTAGGTACTTCTCTAAAAGAAGGTTAAAATCTTATCTTATGTGTTAAGTAGTTGGCTTTAATTCCTAAAAAGAACATTATCTTTTTTCTTGGTGCTTTTTTATTTTTTTAAATGTCGGGACTAATTACCAGTTGATGGATTTTACCCAGACTTCTACTACTTGTGTACATATTGTATGTGTTTTCTGCTTAATTAAAAGATTAGAAAAAGAATTTGAAATTAGGAGAAGGCAATCTTCTTGTTCAATAGTTTTGGTAAAAGTATGAGAATTTTCAAACAACTACTGGTCTTGGAATTTTAAAAATAATTGTCTCTCTTGAAGCGTGAAAATTAACTATTTTGTATTTGCATTGAGTTTTATATTAAAATTTGTTCTGCAATAAAATTAATAAACTTGTATCTATTTGCCAGACACAACCCTTTTAGGACAATAATATATAAAATCTAAATATAATGTGGTTAAAAAAAAAAACCACATAAAATTTTCCATCTTAACCATTGCTATGTGCACAGTTCATTGGTGTTAAGTATATTCACATTGATGTGTAACCAATCTCTAGAACTTTTTCATCTTGTAAAACTGAAACTATAACCATGAAACAACTACTCTCGATTTTTCCCTCCTCTTAGCCCCTGGCATCCATTATTTTGCTTTCTTTTCCTGTGAATTTCACTGCTAACTACTTTCTATAAGTGGAATCATACAGTTTTTGTGATTTTTGTGACTGGTTTATTTCACTCTACGTAATGTTCTCAGGGTTCATCAGTTCTACATTGTAGCATGTGTGAGAACTTCCTTTTTATAACTGAATAATATTCAGTTGTATACCACATTTTGTTTATCAGTTTATCTTTCCATGGATGCTTGTTGGCTATTATGAATAGTGCTGCTGTGAACATAAGTTTGCAAGTATCTCTTCAAGATCTTGATTGCAATTATTTCAGGTAGATCCCTAGAAGCAGGATTTCTGGATCATATGGTAGTTGGCTTTAATTTTTCATTTTTTGAGGAACTGCCATACAGTGTTCTTTAGTGGCTGCATCATTTCACATTTCTACCAACAGTGCACAATGGTTCCTATTTCTCTACTTCCTCAACATGTGATTTTCTTGTAGTTTTTGGTAGTCCTCCTAATAGATGTGTTGAAGTGATTGTGTTTTTAAGGGTTTGTTTGTGGATAATTAACCAAGTTAAAGCTAACCACCAAGAACAGTTGCCAGTGGAAGCGTTATCAGAAGTGAAGTTTACCACCTCTAAAATAAGAATTGTTTTCCTAGTGACTTCAACGTTTTGCTTTGCCAGTACTTTTGAAGAAAAATACTTACTGTTTAAAATGTTCTATACATACTCTATTGTCGATAAAGTCTTGTTTGACTAGTAACTTCGTTTTAAAAGATTTAAAACAATAATTGAAATGACCTATTTTTATAATTGTCTTTGAAATATTACCTTTTAGTTGTTCTGGTGATCTCAGCTGTCATTTATGAGTGTGTCTTCATTTTTAAATTTCGCTTGGTTGTAATTATTAAACAAAGATTATTCAAAGTGTGATTTTTCAAAATATATTGATTTATAAATGGGACAAAAGCCTAGTGATGGAACATGACTTACTGCAGATCTTCACCCATATTTTGAAATTTACAATATGTTTAGATAAATTGAAAGTGTTTACTAGTTAATGTTGTAATTTTCACTCATTAGTGACAGTTCCCTGTGCTCTCTCCTTTTCCTGTTAGTTTGTGAGACTTTTTTTAAATCTGAAAAATACTATGGTAAAAATAAACAAAGTTTAAAGGGAGAAAGTTTTAAATATTTAAGAATTAGAATATGTATCTGTTCTAACAGATCTTTTCTTGTAAATTTAGATGTTAAGTAAATTTCTTTAAAGTAACCCCTCTTCCCACTTTTCAGTTTTAAATTTGAAACATGTTTCAGTGGGCAAGATCACAAATAGACTAAATTTGAAACTTGTGATATAAAAGAGAATACTGACACACAATGAACTCTTAAGTATTTGAACAAACAAATGAAGGAATAAGTGAATGAACACAGCAAAAGCAGAGAAAGATTTGATTTTTAAAAAGTTTTTTTGGAAGTCATTATTGTTTCTTCTCACACATGCTACAATGTAGAACAGATGAACCCTGAGAACATTACGTAGAGTGAAATAAACCAGTCACAAAAATCACAAAAACTGTATGATTCCACTTATAGAAAGTAGTTAGCAGTGAAATTCACAGGAAAAGAAAGCAAAATAATGGATGCCAGGGGCAAAGAGGAGGGGAAAAATCGAGAGTAGTTGTTTCATGGTTATAGTTTCAGTTTTACAAGATGAAAAAGTTCTAGAGATTGGTTACACATCAATGTGAATATACTTAACACCAATGAACTGTGCACATAGCAATGGTTAAGATGGAAATTTTTATGTGGTTTTTTTAACCACATATATTTAGATTTTATATATTATTGTCCTAAAAGGCTCGTGTCTGGCAAATAGATACAAGTTTATTAATTTTTATTGCAGAAAACAAATTTTAATATAAAACTCAATGCAAATACAAAATAGTTAATTCTTCATGCTGTCCATAGGAATTTTTTTTTATGCTTGGGAATCCCTTGTGTTACTTTAGAACTTTATTGAATCTTGAATTTAAAATTTTTTTGTCATTTAAAAATACTATAATATTTATTAGAACCAGGCTTGTAAACATATTTCGTTAATAAATACACCTGTGTAACACGTGCTGGGCCTTGAAAGTAACACAATATCCTACTTTAAGGTATGTTAAAAGTGTCTGTCCATTCTATATATTCAGAACACTGAGTAAAAAAGTTTACTGAAAGAGACATATGTCTGTGGCTGCATATAATCAGCTAGCTAAATGTGTGGAAAGTATCTTTACCCTTGTTTAATTTTTAGCAAATATTTCTTAAGCCTACTCTAAACTTCGAGAAATTTTGGACCAGTTTATACTATATAGCACTGTATAAGAATGCAATTTTCTTGTACTTCATCATCAGTAAAGTTTGTTTTTAATTTGAAATACTGCCAGTTTGCTAAGAGTATTAGGATTCTTGTTATCCCAAACGATGAACTGCAACTCAAAGCAGTTAGTTATTGTCTCACACAATCTAGCTTTGGTTTAAGGAGGCAGTTAGATCCAGTCTCAAGTGATAGCCACAGAGAGTAATCCCTGGCTTTCTCTTGAATATTACTTGGTTGATACATGCCTTTGCTGTGTTTGCATATTGGTCTCATTCTGCCACTAATAAGCTATCTATATGGTATGAAAGATGGCCACTAAGATTCCCTTGCCTGCATCCGTACAGTTTGTGCTTTATAAAAAGAAAAATCTAAGAAACTTCCTCTCTTCTAGTGTCCATATATCAGTTTCCTGGATGAGTGGCAGTTTGCCTTGCTTGGACTATTCATTTTTAACCATGTGAGTGCGGTTCCCTGATTACATGAGTCAAATGTCTCATGTAGATTATTTGATTGTCTTTATGTAGATTATTCTCTTCTTACACAGTGCTCTTGAACAACGCTTGTATTGTAATGAATGGGCTATAGGTTTTTGTTGCAAATCACTTTAATTCATATTCTCCAGAGTTTTCTACCAAGAATAGTCATAGTACAACTGTTCTTACTGTGCCTCTTGGGAAACTTAGAGTCTCCTCTATTATGGATTAGGGTTTCCATTTCATTTCATTAAGAAAGAAGTAGTACTAATAATGGCTAAGAGCTTCGGCTCTAGAGATTGGCTGCTTACTTTGGCATTTGCTGTGATTGCACAAATTGTTTAACCTCTTTCTATGTCCCACTTCATCTGTAAATTAAGGAGGTAAGAATAATTGCCTTATAGGATTGTCGTGAGGATAAAAGAGATATTAACCCAAGCGAAATACTCAGAATAATTCTTGCCACAACATAAGGGTTTAATGAACTAGAAACTATTATTATATTCATATAATTATAACATTTGTTGTTTTGAGAAGAGTTTCACTCCCTTGAAGTCTTGAATATTGTTTAGAATCATTCAAGCCTTCTTTGGTCCAAACTATCAATGAACTTATACTAGCAGTAGAATAGTTAGTGCTGCTTTTCCTCTACGTTGATCCCCCCCCCCCCCCCCCCGCCCATGAATATCTGGCCTTTGCAAATTAAATGAAGATGTTATTCTAAAATAATCATTTTTCATATTGATAATATGATAGAAGACAGTATGGAAAAAAATTAAAAATGGAACTACCTTATGATCCAGCACTTCTATTCCTTGGTATTTATCCAAAGAAATCCAAACACTAATTCAAAATATATGCATCTCTATGTTTATTGCAGCATTATTCACAATAGCCAAGATATGTAAACAACTTAAATGCCTATCAATAGATGATTAGATAAAGAAATTGTGGTCCATTTACACAATGGAGTATTACTCAGCCATAGAAAAGAATGAAATCTTACCATTTTCAGTAACATAGATGGAACTATAAGTTTCTGCTAAGTGAAATATGGGTAAATTAGACTGAGAAAGACAAATACCATATGATCTCACTTACATGTGGAATCTAAAGAACAGAATAAACAATCAGTCAAAACAAATGGACTGATCTATATAGAGAACAAACTGATGCTGTTAGAGGGAAGGGGGTTGAAGGATGGGTGAGAAGGGTAAAGAGATTAGGAAATACAAATTGGTAGTCATGTAATGGTTATGGGGATGTGAGGTACAGTGTGGAGAATATAGTCAATAATATCAAAAAAGCTATGTGTGGTGTCAGGTGGATACTGGGCCTATGGGGGGAGCACTTCATAAATTATATAGATGCCTAGCCACTGTGTTGTACACCTGAAAATAATAAATAATGTTGAATGTCAATTATAACTTTATATATAGTCATTGACTATACGGAATATAGTCAGTGGTACTGTAATAGCTATGTAAGGTATCAGGTGAGAAATAGACCTGTTGGGGTTATCACTGTAAGAGGTGTGTAAATGTCTAAGCATTATGTTCTCTTTTACACATGAAACTAATTTAATTTTTTTAAAAGGGTATTTATTTGTCTGTTAAAGGATGGAAAATTAAGAAAGCCTACTCTTCCATGCTCTTTTGGTATCAAGAATTCATTAAATGTCTTTTAACCTGTTGTCAGAGGAAAGTTGGAAATTGCCTGCCTTTAACATAGTAAAGTGTTTAAATGGCTTATATATCAAAGCAGTAGGCACAGCCTTCAATGTAAATGGAGGAAGGGGTATTTTCTTGGATAATGTGAACAAGTTGATTTATTTCAGTAGTTCAAAAATTATTTTCAATACTAGACTACTACTAGAGTACCTAACCACTTGGTTTATAACAGATTATTGGGCATTCATTTATTCACCAGATATTTGTGCATCTAATTTGTCAAGCAAAACATTGAATCGTTGATGACTTGGGCAACAGTTGAATGTTTTTGGTGTTAATTGATTCACCCGTAACATAATTCCATTTTTTATTTTTTAGTGTGGTTTCAAGTTTGAGGTTCTTGCGAAGTTTTGACTTTAGAATTTGTTTTGTTACTTTAATGTAAACCATCACAGGGACATCATCTTTGATTGTGTTTACTAATTTGGCCAGTCTGCTTTGAGAATTTCCTTAGACACACAAAAAAAGCTCTCACAAGAAAATGTAATTTATATTTAAATGTTAGAAAGTTTTTTATACCAGTATTTCTCAACCCAATACTTAGGTCTCTGAGAGCAGAGTAATCTCTGTTATCCTTTGAGATGTACCCAGTGACCTCAATCTGAGTATACCACATTAAAAAATATAACCCCGTTCCTTTTAGTGATCATTTAGTACCAGTTCGATCATAAATAAACGCAGCCTCAAAACCAAAATCTTGTAGAATACAGACTTATCTAAAGATAATTTAGATGATCCAAAATATGCTTTTTCTTTTCTGTCCAATAGAATGAGAACACAATTTTAAAATTCTCAGTTTTACTTTCAAAACTGTTTTAACTCTGTTGAGCAAAGCCCTCCCTCTGGAGTTGCATAAATCACCAAATCTATCTTCCAATTGACATCCTTTTCAAATATCTGAAGGTAGTTATTTTGTCTTTTCCTTCTATTCCTAAGCAAAAACACCCCCCAAGTTTTCTTTAATCTTTAAAATTTACATATTGAGCATCTGATTTGTAGAAATACATGAGCTATAGTAAATATGGGGACTTCAATCTCAGGTGGAATCTGATACCCATCACTTACAAATACTGTTAAGTTACCCACTTTTTATAGACAAAGAAACAGGATCAAAGGACCTTACTTGGGAAAATTTATTTGGTAGTATTGGGTAGAATGAATTAGTGTAGGTAGAAAACCAAGACATTTACTTCAGAGAGCTTCTCATTTGTCATTGTTTCCAAAATCTTCATGGTCAGGGTTTTTAGATTACAGGCTTGTCCAGCTTGCAACCCAGGATATCTTGGAATGCAGCCCAACACAAATTTGTAAACTTTCTTAAAACATTACGAAAATTATGCTTGGACCTTTTGTTGTTGTTGTTGTTGTTTTTAAGCTCATCGGCTAAAATCATTAATGTATTTTTATATGTGGCCCAAGACAAGCCAAAATGTCAGACACCCCTGGTTTAGAACTTAATAGGAAAAATCTTCAGGGTATGATTTCTATGTGTATACCTTTATTCTGATACATGATTTTTTTTCTATTCTATAATACTTGATTATTATCACTTATTTATCTTGTTATATTTAAGTAAATAATTAAGGACACATTTTTCTGAATACATGCATACACAAACCCACAAAGTTTAGTGTCACCTCTTAACTTCCAGTCTCAGTTCTGTTACTCTCAGAAAGCATACAAGAGAAATGGAAAGAAAAGCATTTACCACTGAGAGGGAGAAAATGGAAAGGGGGAAGAGTGACCAAACAGGTGATATGATTTGAGGAAAGCCATTAACACAGCTGATGCTCAGGGACAGTGATTTTCAACCTTTTGATGTTTATAACATTCATAAAGAGATTAAAAGGTGATTTTTAAAAAATCTTTCAGAGAATTGAAAAAATATTGTTATCACATTTTTCATTTATTAATCTTTGAAGCCTAATCATGATCTTATATTTTTGACACAAAGTTACTGGGTTTTATTAAACATACACCTTGAATTGTACTTCTGGCTTCCTATTTCCAGCAGTTGTACTTTGTTGTGGATAGTATTGCCCAACCCACTCAGTTCAGTGTTCTGTTTGACAAAAATAGTTGTCATAGTGTGCATATGTAGTTGGAACTAAAAGTAAATTTTTCTTACCCAACTTTGCTGGTTTAAATCTCTGCTGTGAGACCTCCTAATGGTTCTCATGCTTGTGCAGCTTAAGAATAACCTTGGTGTTTGGTTAGTATAAGGATTTCCAGAGATTTTCAGAACCTCCAGAGATTCTGACTTGGTAATTTTCAGATGGGACTCAGGAGTGTGTAAATTTACAAGCACCCATAGGTGAAACACAAACCTTGAACAGCTAAAAGTGTTCATCATAAAAAAAGTGAAACTTTTTTTAAAGAGGCATTCCTACCATTTGAATTTCCAGGGTTGGGATTTAGGAACATATTATCTGGGGGGTGGAGGGGGTTCCAGTGGTGATTTGTGATGTTTACTACAAGTCAACACAAGTCAGTCATTGACATTAATCTAGTGTAAATCCTTAGTGTATTTTATAGTTACTAAGTTCTAAGTACTAATGTGGCAATGTAAATGTTTTAGAGCTGGATATTTTTCCAGTACTTGTGAATGATTTGGGCAGGTTTTTAAAGAGAAAATATTTAATAGGTCACTTTTGAATGCCGATGAACAAAATCTTTTAGTTTTCTGGGCATTTTTGAAGGACACAAGAATTTCTTAGAGCAGAGGGGCTCAAGGTATTCTTTAGACCAGTGTCACTGGTACTACCTGCTAACATGTTACAAATGCATACTATTCTCAGTTGTTTTCTTTTCCACGTTGAGGGAAGTACTTATAAGAGGACACCACTTTAAGATCTTCCAAGTGACTTACAACATTCTATTTCACATTTTGAGATAGGTGCAAATCATTTTCAGAAAAGAAGTCATGCAGAGTTCCAAAATCTTCAGGCTGATCTCTTTAAATATATGCTTTCCAAAGTCCCGTTTTTAAATCATTGACTCAGTTTTGTGGGTTACTTTGAATATGGTGATTGAGCTGTTTTGAAGTCCCAAGTTGAGTTTGTTTATTTCTAGAAAAATACCTGATAAACATGCAAGACTTGGAAACCAATCACTGTCCTGAAACTTTGGAGCAAAAGGGAAATGATAATCTTCAAAAAATACCTAGACTTCATGTCTAAATTCAAACATCCGAGTAAGTACTTTGCCACAAGATAGCCACCTTACCTCCATATGCAAAAGGAATGTGCTGTGAATGCTGTTTATTGCTTCACAGAGCACTTTACACAGTCTGTAGATTTGTGGTTATGACTCAAAATTTATAACTTTTACACCCTCATCAAGAACATCTTTCAGTTCACTAGGAAGAGACTTGGATGCAAGACTTTGTGAATGCAGCAGTGACTCTGTGGTACATGGGGAGCTACTTCTTTAATTTGGCCATGGAGGCATATGAAACAACCTGGCATAGGCTTGCCTCTGTCAGTGCATATACCACAACAATTCGACTAACTAATGTCATTTTCAATGAAATAACCATTGATGCATTAAAATATCTTCACTTGTGGTACGCTCTGTCAGTAGTTAACAAAGCAACAGGTTTTCCTCAATATCATTCCTTACCAAGTACCTCAAGATAATGAGAAAATTATAATAGATAAATTCAATGACATCTACGCTCTCATTGACCTGGACAGAAAAGAATGTACTTTTTCTAATTCTATCTACTACTACAGCTTCAACATTTTCAGACATTTCCTGAGTTTGTCAAGACATTGTATTGTTTGAAAATGAGATAGTATTGATTTTGCAGACATGCTTTTTCCCAAAGATACCAAGAAATGGTACCCTTAATCCAGGGAGAAATTAAATCTTCAGCTATGGTGTGGTTTTTACCACATTTAGCTATGGAGCAATACTGTATGAAGCCTCATCTGCATTCTCATTGTCTTTCTTTCCTGACATCATGTATGAAGTAACAGTTGGACACTTGTCTAAATGCAGAAAATAATGTATTCTTTTATTTTTATCCATAGGATGTTTAGTTTCTAAATGTCACATGAGTAGAGAAGGTTTCATACAACTGTTAGATAATATTTCCCCACACACAACACACCAACCAAGGCTTAGGATAGTCATCATCTCCCACAAATGAAAACCCATATTTAGTATATTCTTCAGAGTATTTCCTTTTCTTCTGTGTGGTATCTGGCACACACCATTTTATTACCTCCATGTATGGGTATACTCATAGTTGCCCCCATGTCTTGAGAAGTACTTGGTGACAGGTTACAATCCACATCAAGTTTTGTGTTTTTAACCATTCCTGTTTTTCAATCACTGATCCATAACTGACACACTTAAAAATCAATGGAAATAATAAATGAAAGTATGTTAAACATTAAATAAACTATTTGAAAAGAATCATGATTAAAGACAACACACTTACTTTTACTACGTCAATAACTGATCCAACAGTGTGGCTACAGATGTATTTATATGGTGGGGAAGTTCTAGAAATGTCGCAAATGTTCTGAAACTGTACCTAATGATTGGTAGGAGAGTGGTTTAGGGGAAGGATTCATAGCCACACCCTCATCAATCACTATTTGCTAATGTAATTTAATTCTGAGGTGTCTCTATTAATGGTGATTCAAACTTAACATTTATTGTTCCATAACTAACATTTTACATTTTTGTACTTGTGTTTTTGCCATTAGTGATTATTTTTTGTGTACCCCTAAACAGCCCAGCAGGTACTGCTATGGGTACGCATACTACCACTTGGGAACCATTGGCATAGGGCCAAATAGTAAAAGACACTGTAGGATAGATTGCAATGATAAGGGAAATAATTTTAAATCTTAAGCCTCTTTTCAGCAAATTGGTAATCCTATGTCCTCTACTCTCTTCCTGTGCCTGTAAATATCTTTTTGGCAAGATCACTTACTCTTGGTATTGATATTAGTGCCATTCACTGTTACACTACTTGGTGGATTTTTTTAAATCAGTAGCTTCTTTTTTTGACTTTAACTTACATCTTGTATGTTACTTATATCTGAACATGCTTATCCATATAATCACAGTAAATCCAAATAGTATATCTTGTTTATAGTACTGACTTTGTTATGCTGTTCAGTCATGATTATAATGTATAATTAGGGATGTCCAACTTTTTGGCTTTCTTTGGAAGAATTGTCTTGGGCCACACATACAATACACTAACAGTAACAATAGCTGATGAGCTTTAAAAAAGGTCTGTGCACAATTTTGTAATGTTTTAAGGAAGTTTATGAGTTTGTGTTGGGGTGGATTCAAAGTCACCCTCGGCTGCATGAGGCCCGCAGGCTGTAGGTTGGAAAAACTTGATTTTCGGAGTACAGGAGCACTGATGAAAGCAAAAAGTTAGGGATTTCAAAAAGAGCGTTGAAAGGAATCAACTGTCCAAGGGCTGAAGCAAGGTCAGATAGCATATTTGGCCAAATGCTAAAGCCAAGTAGAATTTATGCACATCCATCTTAAGAACAGAAAGATAAATGAGGCCATTTCCTGCTTCCAAGAAGCTTTAAGTATTGCGGAGAAGATAAAATACAGGGTGGCCCTAAAGTAGGTGTACAGTTTGATCAATGAAATTCATCACAGCAGACTGATATTTGTGTCGTGCTGTGTGTCACAGTGTGCTAGGCAGGTTTGAGGAGTGTTGTAACATTGATGCAAGACATTTTGAGCACTTACAAAATTAAACAGTATTAAACAAATGTAAGTGTAATAAACAGTGTAATAAAATGCACATAAACTATACTGTATACCTACTTTGGGGCCACCCTGCATAGCAGAATAACCAATGGTCAGATCTGGAGGAGAGTAGCAGTTTTGGAAGACAGAGCAGAGACAGTGATGGTAGAGTTGAAACTTGAAAGTTTCTCACATAAATTTACCAGGTCACATATTCAGAAGTGTACCCTAGGCAAAGAGAATGAGCTAGAAGGAATGAAATATATGCAGTGTGGCCAAAGAATGTGGGAAATGATGAGGATGAAGAGATGAACAGGGAACTAGGTAGTACAGATTTCCTTTATAAATAATTATAGCTTTTCCTGTGGTTAGGGTTGTAAGCAGAACATAGAATCAGATTTCTTGTTTAGGAAGGATCATTATGTTAGTAAATTGAGGGAGAAATTAAAGCAAAGAGGGCTAGTTCAGTCCATGGTTCCCAAATTTCACTGTATCATATGCAACTTCAGAGTTTTTTAAAACCCAGATTTTTGGGCCCTGCTTCAGATCTACTGAATCAGAATTTACAAACGTAGAACCCAGAAATTGGAAATGTTGAATGTCTCCAGGTAATTATGGTGCACCTAAACTGACATTTGGGACTGTAGCTTTAGATAACTATTTCAGTAGGCTAAGTGGGAGTCTTTCTTAGCTCCATGAGAGCTATTCTGGTTATCAGTATATTCTTAGTATTAATACCTGGCATAATCCATGGATATATACTCAATACATATTTACCGAATGAATATTTTGTGAATAAAGGAGATTATTCTGAGATTCAGAAAGGCCACTTCCCATTTTGTTTGGGTTCTCTCTACAGTTGTTATGATCAGTAAATGAGCTATATATGAAAGCACTTAACACAGTGCCTGGCACCTAGTAAGAGCTCAATAAATGTTATGTGGGGTGGGGGTGGGGGGTTCCCTTCATCTTTTCCTCTCATGGTACTTTGTGTGATTAACTTTCTTGACTCTTAGCTTAATGCCTAGCCAGATCTCCTAAAGTACACAGATTGCTTTTACTTTGGGGGTCCAGATGTTGAGCAAATAAAACACCAACAATAGTGGGCTAAGATGTTAAAATAGTTTCTCTTAAAAATTAAAACTGAAGTCTAGTGGGAGTATATGAGGGACATTGAGTTACTGTCCTCTGATTCTCTCCTCTTTGTGGTTGTCAGTACTCCTGCTTTGAAGAATTGACTGACAGTGGAGCAGGGAACATTGCCATTGTAGGTGCCTTTCAATTATGCTTTTGGATTGATTGACAGATTCTAGGAAAGAGCCTGGCCATGAGTCCCTCCAAATAGCTCGGGCTCAAATCCTAAATTAAAAGTCACCACCTATACCTCTCCTTTATGTCTTTGAAGACCAGCTTAAATGCATATGTTGTCCTTTCCTATTTTCCACCTTACTGTATATAGAGCCAATACTGAGGTCAAAAATAAGTTTGTAGTTGTTACTGTTCTACCTGCTTAAAAGCACCTGTTTTCAAGTTACTTTGTACAACTTCCATTTCTGTAGACTTAATCATTTCTCTGTATTGAGACTACTTTTGAATGGCTAGGAAGGTGCAACGTTAGATATACAGGCTGCTTTTCAGATTTTGGCTAAAACAAAAACATCATCTCCAATTTGACATGCCAGGGAGGAAACACCTACTTTAGACAGGTGTAAAGATTCGTCTTGTATAATTGTCTTTAATAAAAATATATTCATGTAATGGACAAATCTCTACATAATTACGTGGCATCTTCTAATATTTTTATGGTAAGAAGAATGTAAAATCAGTTTCATTCAAGCAAAGTAAAAGTAAGTTATACAAATTTTCTCATTTCTCTCCTTCCATTCTGCCTCCTCCTTTTTTGTTAAATAGGATAAGTTCCGAACGTCGGAAAGAAAAGTCTAGAGACGCAGCCAGATCTCGGCGAAGTAAAGAATCTGAAGTTTTTTATGAGCTTGCTCATCAGTTGCCACTTCCCCATAATGTGAGTTCGCATCTTGATAAGGCTTCTGTGATGAGGCTTACCATCAGCTATTTGCGTGTGAGGAAGCTTCTGGATGCTGGTGAGTTGTTTTATAAGGGCATACTAGGCCTAAAAATTAGAAATTAGAAGTAATTAGAAATTGTATTTAGAGGATGGTCATATTCTTAATTCTTCCTTTATTACCTGCTTTTAAAGCTTTAGTCAGGAATGTAGACATTGGCTTTGCCTCCTCTTTTTCTCCTTTTAATAACGTGACCCTTCTTTATGTCATGTATGTTAAATAAAGTATGGGGGGAAAACTTCATAAAAACATCTGTTATTTTTAACTAATTATTTTCCTCTTTTTGTGCTCCTTTTAGGTGATTTGGATATTGAAGATGAAATGAAGGCACAGATGAATTGCTTTTATTTGAAAGCCCTGGATGGTTTTGTTATGGTTCTCACAGATGATGGTGACATGATTTACATTTCCGATAATGTAAACAAATACATGGGATTAACTCAGGTAAAATACCCACATAGTATTAAAAGTCTTTCTGTATATTTTAATGATTTTATGATATAGATCTAATTTTTAAAAATATTTTTACAGTTTGAACTAACTGGACACAGTGTGTTTGATTTTACTCATCCATGTGACCATGAGGAAATGAGAGAAATGCTTACACACAGAAATGGTGAGAAGAAGTCTTTTTTTATTTAATGTGACATTTGGTTTTACCTAATCAGAGTATGTTAATAATTTAAAAATTTTTGCCATTGTACTAATCTAAGGCAAAACGTCATTTCATGTTTAATAAAATGTTGTTTTAGTCTTTGTTAAATCTATTTTAGATTTTAGATGTTATTCTATTTTAGGAATTTCACTAAAATAAATTTTTAAAAATGTTTTAAAGCTCACCTAATCCATACACACTTAATATAGATATAAGAATAGATAAAATAAAATGGAAAAATAAATAACTCTCAAGACCAAGGGAGATTCAAATTAAACTACAACTTCAAGGAAAGGGGAAGTCATAATTAATGCCAATGGCAGATAATAGGGTTTTAGATAGTAAAGTTGAGGTGTCAGTTTGGGTTCGAACTTTCTAAAGGCTCAAGAAAAAGGGAAGAGAAAGTTCACCAGATTTTAAGAAACATAATTTAATAATTGTTTATTGGACCTCTCAGGATGTTCCCAACAATTTGAGAGTATGTGGTTAGATTACAAGTATTACATTATGGATGTCCCCACATTAACAACAGCCAAAAAGACCTGCTAAGACTTCTAACTCTGAGAAATGAATTGTTAAAAATAGTCAACTGTTCTAAGATTTTGGAAAAGTACCTCTTGAATTACAAGAACTTAAAAGTCTTTTCGTACCTGTGCCCTCTTAAAAAAAGAGTATCCTGGTCATAATGTGACCTTTCTTTCATGACTGAAAGTTACCACAATGAAAAGCTGTCATTGTGGTCAGCATTTCCTTGCAGCTCTCCAGTTTAAGTGTATAAGTGGGTTTGCTTCTTTATTAACCTCAAGTTTATAGTATTTTTGAATTGTTTTTTTATGGTTTCTTTTTCATTTTATTTCATTTGTATTAATAGTTAACCGCTACTGAGAGATATCTCTGTGCCAGGACATGGTTCTCTGCCTTTATTCCTCACAATAACCCTGTGAAGCTACTGTTACCATTTGATTTGCTGAGGAAACTGAGGAATTGAGTAGTTTGCCCAGGATTACTAGGTTAATAAATGGCAGATTATGGGTTAAACTCGGGTGGACTGGCTCCAGAATCCACTTTAAAGTTCTTTTGAAGTCCACCAAGTCTTACTATATCCTACTGCCATTTTTCAACTTGTCAGTAGGAGCCTTCTCCTGTGTTTTAATTTTATACTGTGAACTTGGAAAGCAAATGCATACTTTTTAGAATTCTGTATACAGGAGGAGTAAATACATTCTGAAGAAGGACCTAAGTGGGTTGTCAATGAGTTTGATATATGAGTTCTGGTGTTTAGACTTGGAGGTTTGTATTGGCTGCTCAGTGCTTCCCTTAGGCTAGACCATAAATGAATGGATGTTAGGAAGTCTTCTTTTGATTTGGTAATGATGTTAATGCATTATTCTAAATTGAATGTAGTCTACTTAATATAGTTTAAATGTATGTTTTTAAACAAATTGTTTTAAGCACATGAACATTTTTAAACATCATTCCTAAGCAATTAATTCATTTGTAATGTTTCGTTGGGAAACAAAAATGCAGATTTTTACTTCTAGGAAAGAGGGGCTACTGCAGTGCATTTTACTGCTACTTTAAAAGCCAGTGGTGTGTTTGCACAACATAGTTTTATTGTCCTTTCATTTTTATTCTAAAAAGATGATTTAGATGTCATTAAATTATTATATCATTTATTTTTAGAAGGCTGAGACATTATTTCTTTAAAAATGTTTTTTCCATTAGGAAAATGCTAGTACTTTTCAGTTACCTTGGTTTTAAAAGTATCTTCATGTCCCAATTCAAAGGGGTTGGGTTTCCAAAGATCAGTCCAATTCAAGCTTAGATTATGAAGGACTGAAAATACCCCAAGTAGTTTAAATGTGGATCTCTGCTGCCAGCACCCGCCATGCACTCACATAACATCACCAAGACCAGTGTAGCTCTGTGGCATCTTTTTAAAATCCACTCTCAAACACGTCTAAGGAGGGCATATTCAATCCTATTTAAGGAAACTCAAATGACTTTATCAGCACCAATACTGCCCCAACTTTCCTAGTCCCAGTAGTATAAGAGTGAACTATAACTCCTCTTCACGAGTCCAGCATTTCTGTAATAGCTAACAATTTAAACTTGTTTCTTTTCTACTTGACACTTTTCTTTCAATACAGTAGCCTTAAAATCTTCAAATGTTTTCAAAAATTCTCTCATTACCATCAGTTTTCAGGTTTTTATAGATTCTACCTCTTCATTTGTATTTTGTCACCATTCTTTTCATTTCTGCTACTGTTCAGCCCCTCATTATGTTATAATTTTTACACATATTATTATATATTACATACTATAATTTTTACACATCCTATATATTGCTGCTGGATTAATGTTCCTTAAGTTCCTGGTTGTACTTCCTACCTCAGAATATTTTAGACGCTCCATGTTGTATATTTAAGGCTGAACTCATCATAGCATTCAAGGCCCTCTATAGTAATTGCTCTAACCTACCTTTCTAGATTTGTCCACTCTTCTGCATGTACTTTACATTGTGACCACACTGAACTGTCTATACTGTTCCCCAAACATGTACTATTTTTCCACCTACATGCTTTTCATTCTCTTCCTTTTGCCTTGAATCCCCTTCTAACTAAACTCTACTTACTGAAATTCTAATGTCTTTTTCTAAGAAGAACTTCTGGATTTCCCCTTGACTAGAAGTTACCTTCTAAGCTCTCATTATACTTCTTTGAAGTGTTCTTTTAAGTCTTACTTTGTTTGCATTGTATTGTTGTTATAGGCCTTAACAGGTACTTGCATCTACTAAATTCTTATCTTCTTCAGGATAGGCAGTGTGTCTTACTTTTGCATTGCTTGCACTATCTAGTCCAGTTGCTGAGTAATGACTACTTTTGTATTTGTTTTGAATCAGACAGATCAGTGAAGAAATTAAGTTGCTATTTTTGTAGTCATCTTAGTATAATCTCATTTTGGATTTATTTAAATCTCATAAATGGATTTATTTAATTCTAACCTTGCTTTGAAAAATCATTTAATATGTTCTTTTCACTCAACAAAGTAGAAATAATTTCTTGCCTGCTTTATAGGAAAATTGAAGCAAAAATCAGATATATTAAAATATTTGCTATTAAAAAGAAATTTTCTATTTTAAAAGTTCTATAAATAATGGAGTGCTTATTATAAATTGAGTTAACATTTAGTATAAAGGTTTGGAAGAATTTGCTGAAGTTCTGTTTTTGTGTGTGCTTATACACTGATGGCACTATTATAGGACAAATTCATACCATATTTATGTTTCTTCGTAATTTGGCCAACTTTACTGTCTTGATTGTGAAATGATTAGCTGTTAGCTATCAACTCAGGGACTCACTTAACTGATGAGTATGTTAGATTGCTGGATGTGTTGGAGTGGGCAAAGCAAGTGTGAATCTCTTCGAGCATGCTGAGGTGTTTAATTGAACAGCCCCTAGGTGCTGAGTATTGTGCTACTCTTACTGTAACAAAATTGCATATTTTATTATGTTTTTAAAGTTTATTTCATACTTTCCTTAGGCCTCGTGAAAAAGGGTAAAGAGCAGAATACACAGCGAAGTTTTTTTCTCAGAATGAAGTGTACCCTAACTAGCCGTGGGAGAACTATGAACATAAAGTCTGCAACGTGGAAGGTAAGTACAAGCGATCTGTGAGTGGTGATGCGCTTTATTTATAGATAACATCATACATCTTGCCATTGCTAATGTTAAGATAGTGCTAGAATTGTGAGGGAAAACTTAAGAATTGTTCTTTGGCATTTGCACATTTCACGTCCAAAACTGTAGTAATTTGCCAGTTTGAGACATGATCTTATTAAATTACGAGAAATGTGACACTAGTGTACCAGGCTAACTTCATCATTTGGCTTTGACAATCACCCAATGTTTGAATCTTGATAGAGCTTAATTTTCTAGTCAGTGTTGTATCATTTCTTTGCTAAGTGTTAAAACAGTCATCAAAGCAAGATATAACCATCAAACAGCTATGATGACCAAATGAATGAAAAATCGGCCCATATTTGAATAAAGGAGATTTTTTTATGGTGCCTGAGAAGTAAGTCACAGCTGGTGTTGTATGGAAAACATTTACTGAATTTCCGAAATACAGTTAATCTATTACCAAAGCTTACTTGCATGTCAGACTCAGCTACTACTGAATTTTCTTTTTTTCAGTGTTGTATATTTTTTAAAACACTGCTTTTTCTCTTTATACACAGGTACTGCACTGCACAGGACATATTCATGTGTACGATACCAATGGTAACCAGTCTCAGTGTGGGTATAAGAAACCACCCATGACATGCTTGGTGCTGATTTGTGAACCCATTCCTCATCCCTCGAATATTGAAATTCCATTAGATAGCAAGACTTTTCTCAGTCGTCACAGTTTGGATATGAAATTTTCTTATTGTGATGAAAGGTAAATGAGATATAAAATATAACATAATTTTTAATTAGTCCACAACTTTTTTACTATTTACTGTATTAAAGATTTAGTGCTTCCTTCCACTAAGCTGAATACAATACACCCTAGAACTCCATAATATTAGATTCTTTGTAGATTAGTTCAGCCACATTGAGCACTTACTATGTAAGTGCTATTCAGGAATTATTAAATGAGGTCTTTTTTCTTTAGGGACTCTAATTTAAAGAGAAAAATATATTTCTGAAACATTCAACACCTAATTTGAGGAAGGACAGATTACTTTGCTTGTGGACTAGAAAGAAAAGTCTGGTCATCTCCTAACCCTCTGTATTTTCCCTGAACAGCTTTATCCCTGCCCATGGTTTCTAGTCCCATTCCCCAAATTTATATTCCTAACTTTCTATTTTATTGCCAATTTGATACTTTTAATATGGATAGATAAGATACTCTTCTGTATTGTAAACTAAATATTTCTGTAACTGATCTGCACCACTACTTCTGCCAAATAATAACTACTTCAAAAACTGGTTTCCTTCCTATAATGCCTGTCATGGCTAAATATACCACTGTAGACACATGACTCCAGCAAAAATTTGGAAATTTGGAAGTCATTCTTTACTGTTCTTTTATCCTCATTATCTACACTTAATTGTTCTCTAAATCTTACAGATTTACTATGTACTTAGATCTCTTGATATATTCCCTCCTTTCTGTCCTGCTCTCCTGGTATTGAATTCCTTAGCTTATTATTTATTACCTTTAGCTTAGACTGTTGCCATAGTCTTTTCTGTCTGCCAGCAGATTGCGCCCTTTTAGTGTCTCATTCAGGTTTCTAAAAAGTGGATTTCCTAATGTGAAAATCAGATGTTATTCTCTTGTTGAAAATGCCTCAATTGCTTTCTTTCATTTTCACACACACGGAAACTTTTGCTTATAAAATTTTAGAGGAAGGCAAGAGATTTTTATTTATCAAACGATGATACACATTTTGAAAAGCTGAAAGAAAACTAGACCTACACAATAAAAATCTAAACTTCTTAGAATGGCAAGCAAATACATTTATGATCTTGCCTCTGCCCATATCTCCAGATTAATCAGGAAGGAGAGCCTCTTCTGGTGTATCTCCTAACACCCTGTAGTCTGAGAGCTAAGCTCCACATGCTGTTTTATTGTGTTAGTGCCTCTGCAATACTTACAAATTCTGCAGTGACATTTTCTTCAACTCCTAACTCATACTTACCTTCCAAAAGCCACCTACTGCATCTACTCCTTCGTAGAATTTTCCATGTTCCTTCGTGGAACTAAACTAACTTATACATAGCACTTACTTAACTGTTGTAATTATTTGCCTGCTTGCCCCACTTTTTACTGTAAAGCTGCGTAAGAGTAGCTAAAGACATGGATTCTGTAGCCAGACTTCTGAATCCTGACTGCTGCTTCTAAATCCATTTTGTACTGAAATGCTCTTGTACACATTAGTTCTTTTTTGAGTATCAGTTTCTTCAGTAACACCTACTTTATTTGGGTCATCTTGAAGATTATATTAGAAAACCATTTTTAGCCCTAATGTAGATAAGAATCCCCCATTCCATTGGTTGAGGAAATGTGACAGAGTGCTGGCTTTGGAATCACATAATCCTGGCTTCAGTCCTGGCCTGCATCTGTGGTACTTACAGCATGGCCTTAGTTTTAGAATCTAATTATTGTATATCTCATGTTTCTTATCTAAAATAAGGGTCGTACTTCAAAAGACTTGTGAGGATTAAAAGACTTTGTAGTGTGCCTAGTACGCATAGTGAATGCTTCACCTCTGGTGTCATCTTCAAGAAAAAGGAAGATTAAAAAGCTAGAAAGTATTTGATGGCATTTAATGCCAGTATTACTAGTGTGATTATATGATAGAAAAAAATGCCCATCCTCTTTTGAGGAATTATTTTTTAAATTTTTGAACTTAGTAACAAAGTTTAGGGGGAAGCTGTAGAGATACAAAACTAATGGAGCTATAAAGAGAAAGGGAGTGACAGTCCCCTTCTGGTTCTATCAGGAAATTAGCAAAATGATCATGACAGAGGAGTAAAGATAGCAGCCAACTTAGAGACCAATCATAAGGGTTTGAGTTTGACATGGAGATTGTTAGTTTTCTGGTTAGAATTATTTCTAGGAAATTCTTCACACTTATAACCCCTAAGAACAATGACATAGAAAAGCTTTTGCCAAATTTTTAAAAAATCTAAGATATCAAACTTTTAAACATCCAAAATATTCTACAAACAGCTATTTACTATACTAATACCCATTTATAATTGTTCAACACATTTATTTGAGTACCTACTATGTGCATGGCACTATAACTGGCACTAATGTAGAAATGAAGATTAATAGTTCCTGTCTTCAAAACAGCTAAAAATGAATAGATGGTATACTACATACCTGCTTTAGATCACAGGTTTCCCCTTTTTGGTATAGAATATATAAACTGCAATTTCTCTAAAGTTAAATTAACTTTACCTCTCTTCCTCAAATACAAATAAAATTGACTTTCTAGGAAAATATGTGCTATTTATTATATTTTGACATTTGCATCCCTTAGTGGTAGACATACCTCAGATCAAGAAGCACTGATTGACATTTGAACAAATCAGAGCTTTTTAACATGATATATAAGGTCCTCCTTATTAATCTGATCCTTTTACCTACTTTTCTAGCTTCACATCTTTCCACTTGCCCCTTAACCACGCTGGAGTCTTTGTTGCCTATACAATGTCAAGCATTTTTTTTCATCTCTTTGCTTGTGGTATACCTTCTTCCTGAAATGGCTTGTTCTCTCTTTGACTCTCTTCTGTACTTCAAATCATCAGTGTCCCATAGGAAGCTGTCCCTTACCCTGTCATTCTTCCACCAGAGTGTAAGTAGTATGATAAACGTACCAGATTAGTCACACAATGAGTTCTGTCTTTTGATTTTTATACCTAGAACAGTGCCAGCTGTAAGGTTAAATAATGAAAAAATTAATTTCATGGGAATATTATTTAAACATATAACCTATGTAAGACCAACTAAAATTATTTTTAAGCATAATTTAAAGAAAGAACTGACTCTTTAAAACAGTAATTTCCTTTAAAATGCTGCCACCTAGCATAGATGTGTTTAGGGATATCCTTTTGTAAAGAATTCTGAATGTTGGCTTGACTTGATTTAATTTTTGGTTTTTTACAAATTAGCTTTCTATTTATTTTGGAATAAACTATAACTGTCTTGCCTTAAAGTGTGACAACACTAACAGTATTATTTTTATACATTTCTTAGGAGAGGGATTTCTTCCCTATGAGTTTTCTGTAGTTACTAGGGTTTGTTTGGTTTGTTTTCTGTTTTCTGTGTGTTTTTTTAGGGGGGGGGGAGGGGTTGGACACATAACATTATGTAACTTTTGTTTATACCTTAGAAACTTTTGAAATCCAAAGTCTGAGAAATTGGAAAGCTTAACTCATGTTTTGCTCTCAGAAAAGAACATTTCTAAGAAGTTCTAAGAAGACAGCTTTCTCTTTCTCATGAAATGGGTTCCATTTCAGACTGTGGTTACAGAGAGTAGTAAGATTTAGTCTCTCTTCTAAAGGAACTGCCAGGAAACCAGAAGGGATAACTGGATTACTTTCTAGTTTCACTTTGATATTGTTTCATCCAAAACGAATTCTTGTAATTTTATGTAATTAATTTCAAAAAGTAAAGAGCATCTTCCAAAATCAACATAGTAGGTACTCCTTTATTCTCTTTTAGTTTGGGTACTCTTTGGTTAATGATATTAAAATTCTGTAGTGGAAATTGATTCCCCAAAGTGAAGCCTTGCCTACAGGAGCTGTAATATAAAGAAGCTGACTTTATGGTACGATTATTATGGATTTAATCTATATTTTAAAATGTCAGTGATTACCTTTATAACTTGTATCATTTTATTTAGCAGTACTTCATATCTGTTTATTATTCCCTGTCTTATTACCAAAAGTATGTACAATAAAATGTGATAAAAATAAGTTACAAGCTTGGGTAAAGGGGATAAAAGGGTCAAATAACAGGATGAATCTAGAGGATTTAAAGAAATGGATGGTGCTGCATTTAGTAACTGCAGAGTTATTAAAGGTGAGATGTAAATTTATTCTCAACAAAGAAAAATGCTCTTTATTTTTAAAAATTCACTTGTCCAAGATTAATATATATCAGTTACTCTGGAAAAGCAAGATTTTTCATTATCAGTTAATTTTTTGTGTGTGTGTGTGAAGCTATATTTTATCTTTTGTGTATCAGTTAATTTCTTACATTTTTCTTCTTTCTTAAATTCCTCTTAACAGAATTACTGAATTGATGGGATATGAGCCAGAAGAACTTTTGGGCCGCTCAATTTATGAATATTATCATGCTTTGGATTCTGATCATCTGACCAAAACTCATCATGATAGTAAGTACAATGGAGGGACTCGTAAATGTTCTTTTAATTCTTGCAGTCTCTTTACTGGCTGGTCGTACATCTAACATTTTGGTTAATATTAACCAGTGTTCCTAGACTAAATATCTTAACAAAACTCTTCATAAGGGATTTTGATCATTAAGTCTATGTTTTATATTTCTTACAGTTAAAGCAGAATCATTTAATATCTAAAATCCCTGGCATTTTAAATATGAAAAGTTAAAAATAGAGAATATTATAGCATCATTTTCAAAATTTGTACCTAAGTATTCAGAATAGTGGTTGGCACATAGAAGAACATACTCAGAAACTAATTGTTCAATGAAGTGAATTGTTTAGTGAAGTGAGGGTGATCAACATTATGCACTTGTGATAATAATTACCCTTGACATAAGAGATGTTTCTCAGTTTTACTCGAATGTTATTTGGCATTCCCCTGTTAAATAAAACTTTAGAATTTCTTATTTGCCTGCTTACTGTGTGCCTAAACATAATTTCCCAGTGTAACTGGGAATATCTGAATGTCACTGAGTTCGTGTGATTAGTCTTGAACTACAGAATGGGCCCAAGTCCATAATCAGGGCCCCAATACCTCGTGCTCATGATGATAAGATCATTAGTATTTATCTAGTACTTTCTCCCAAATCAGTAATTAATAAAGATTGCCTAAATTTCCAGAAGACTTCAGCATGGTATCAGTTAGCAAATATGCTAACATAGCTACTGGAAGCATCTGTGGTTCTCTGGAAACTATAGCAGGAATTTAAGGAAATGATAAATTTCCTTAAATGCTCCTTTCTTGAATGTTCTTTGTGGAATCAATATTATTCATTCTCTACTGATGATTTCAACATGTAAGTCATTAAAGGAATTTTAGTCATTGCTGTTACTCATTCCTGGCTGTCATTTGATTTAAAAGGAAGATTATCAAAAAGGAGTTTATTTGGGAGTTAGAAGAATGAAATGGGTACATTTTCAGCTATGCTGGGGCTTTTCCTCTTTCAATTTAAGCAGTTAACAACTGATTCCATTAAAATAAACATTTTCTCTCCTTTTCTAAAACAGTGATCAACATTCAGCATCCATTCATTTGACTGACAATCCGCTTATTTTCTCTGCGTGACTCTCTTTCCATTTTACTCCTAGTGTTTACTAAAGGACAAGTCACCACAGGACAGTACAGGATGCTTGCCAAAAGAGGTGGATATGTCTGGGTTGAAACTCAAGCCACTGTCATATATAACACTAAGAACTCTCAACCACAGTGCATTGTGTGTGTAAATTACGTTGTGAGGTAAGCTTGGAAAATAAATATTCTGGGGGAGCAAGTAATAACTCTTTTTGGATATCTTTTTTTAATAGGAAGAGAAGATTTATAAATATTAACGGAATTTTATTTTACTTTCACATTTTTACCTAATTATGGTTTTCAGTACTCTGACCTGTGTTCCCAGGCCAGCTATTTTATAGTGATTCCACTAATTACTATCAGCAGCTGTCCTTCCCCATCCTTTTCACTCCCATTTTTATAACGACCTTTAAAAAAACACTAAATCTATGGGTTAGTTTGTTTTAGTCGTATAGTTGTCAGCATATATTATCTCAAGGCAACTATGTTATTTTTGTAGAAGAATACTGGCCTTGGAATAGTTGGGTTTGTGTCGTAGCTCTCTCATTTCCCCGTAACCTTGGGAAAGTCTCATTTTTTTTGAATTTCATCTATATAGGAGAGAGGATAATACTTACTTCAAAGGGTTATAATGAGGATGAAATGAAATTCTATGTGAGATTACTATAAAGGCTCTATAATGTGATGCATGGCTCTTGTATTATCTTGAACTCTTCCCTTAGTTGATGGGCTTATAAATATTATGGATATCATTAATTAATCTTTCATTGGATCAGTTTCAGTAGGTGACTGCCCCCTAATAGTTCCTCTTCCACATTACCACCAGACTGATTTTTTTTGCTTATCTCATTTTCTTTAGAACTGTTTTAAAGACCCCTTTATCACCCTTCCCCCTTCAGGAGTAAACCTTTACTTATCTGCATAACGTCATTTCTTGTCACTATCTTCTGTACTACTGTGGTTTCATAGATGTAGCCCTCTTTCTAAAAAGCTATGACCACCTCTCTTTGGTCATTTGTTTTTATATTTGCCAATTCTGACACCATCCTTTAATGTTTTTTTGTGTGTTTTTTTTGTTTGTTAGTTGGTTCCCTGACTGGGAAGCGAACCCAGGCTGCGGTCGTGAGAATGCCGAGGCCTAGTCTCTAGACCACCAGGGAACCCCCCTTAATGTTTTAATAATTGTGCCAAAGAGTTCTTTTGTGACCCATTACATAAGAATCAATTGCATACAATGTTCTTTTTCCCCCACTGCAGTCTACCTAACAAATACTAATTGAGACCAAGTTTGTTGGCCTCTCTATGAAGCCAGCCTTCTCAATTTTAGTGGTTATTACTTTGTATGTTAATTGTTTGCACATTTACTTTCATACTGGATTATATAAAATTCTTAAGGGCAAGGGTTAGATACTTTAATTTTTGTATCAGTTCATTTCACATAATAATTAAAGTAGCAATAAAATTTACATTTAAGCCAAACATGAAGATGAAGCTTTTGTTCATCATTCTTCAATTCTATCCCCATAGGTGGTGTCACCATATCATTTTCCTACCACTAAAGAAAATACGGCACTCCTCTTGCAATGACCTTGGTCATTTACCTATATATCTTTATATTCCAGGACCATCCTTAAGCCATGCCTCATATACTAGCACCAAGGGGTTCTTCTGTGCAAACATTATATGTGAATCAGCACAAAAATTGGGAATATCTGTTTATGTCCTTCATGTACTATTAATTTCTTTGTCCCCAACACTCTTCTCTTAGGGATAGCTGAAGTTTCTTAATTGAAATTAGTCAAATATTTGAATTACATTATACTGTGAATTTTAATAGGTCTTTATTTATTGATATTTTGAACTGTGAATGAATTTGACCAGGTATGCATGAGAGATTAAGTCAGATCATCTTAAAATGTTCTTTTCCACAAACTAGAATTTTTTAGAGACAAGGTCATTTTGGGGTTCCTCCCTCACACCCCCATTGTGTCAAATGATTCTCATTTAAGAATTACTTATATCTCTCTTTTGACAGTGGTATCATTCAGCACGACTTGATTTTCTCCCTTCAACAAACAGAATGTGTTCTCAAACCAGTTGAATCTTCAGATATGAAAATGACTCAGCTATTCACCAAAGTTGAATCAGAAGATACAACTTGCCTCTTTGATAAACTTAAGAAGGAACCTGATGCTTTAACTTTGCTGGCCCCAGCTGCTGGAGACACAATCATATCTTTAGATTTTGGCAGCAATGGTGGGTGTTTAGTTATTTTGTTAATTGCCTAAACTGTCTGCTGATGCAAACTGAAGTAACTGAACTTCATGTTGACATCTTTTTATTGGTAATCATTTGGACTTTGTGGTGTCTTATATATTTTATTTTTCATAATCTTCTTGAAAGTATTTGCTTAAATAGTTTGCCCCATAACTTCTCAGCATTCCTGCTTTTATCACATTGTTAGGAATTGTGCTTCAAAGTGTTTGTAAGGTATTTCTTCTTCCCACTTTTAATTTTTCTCATCTAAGCTATTTCTATATCCTAATGTCTGTCATATTTCCCCACAATTTCGCAGTTATGTTGCAATAGGTATAGTTGATTAAAGGATAAATAAGCAGTCATACCATAAATAATATCAAAAATTGAAAATGAAAGCTGTAATTTCAAACTAGGTTAAATTTTAATGAATAAAAGGTTTTAAAAGGTGGGAATTGCAGGGGGTTTTTCATGCCGTATAGAATAAGAATTGTCAGCAGTCTGTTGGAAAGGTAATTCAGACTTATGGTTATACCAAACTACCTGTAAACTTTCTGATTAAGGAAAATTTGATAACATTTTTATTGTTTGATGAACTAGACAAATTTTTGGTAAAAGGAGACATATTTCTGTAGGTGTTAGAGTGTAGATATTCTTTAAATTCATTAATTGTTTTTCCGTACAGACACAGAAACTGATGATTGTCAACAACTTGAGGAAGTTCCATTATATAATGATGTAATGCTCCCTGCATCCAATGAAAAATTACAGAATATAAATTTGGCAATGTCTCCATTACCTGCTTCTGAAAGTCCAAAGCCACTTCGAAGTAGTGCTGACCCTGCACTCAACCAAGAAGTTGCATTAAAATTAGAACCACATCCAGAGTCACTGGAACTTTCTTTTTCCATGCCTCAAATTCAAGATCAGCCTGCCAGTCCTTCCGATGGAAGCACTAGACAAAGTTCACCTGAGGTTGGTGTCATGATACAATAAGAAAAAGATAACTTTCAGATTTTAATGTTCAGGAATATATTTGTAAATTTGATTCAAACTTTATTTGAACTATATGTCACAGTTTGATTTGTATGAGTTTTAGCACTTTAAAATGATTTAAAAAGCTGTTAAGAGCTTAACTTGGACCTCAGTGCATGTTTTAGTCAAAGATAGTTAGGAACATGGGAAGGAACTGGCCTAACATAAATCAAAAGGTAAAACTTACGTTGCTCCTCTATATATATCAATAAGACAAAAAATAGTCTTGAATTTAAATATCCACAGAGAACAAAACTGTATACCTAGGATAGCTCTAAGCCCATGCATATTACACTTTGAATTGGAAAATTGCCCAGTAGCAATTGGCTTATAAGCAAGGCTTAAAAGGGAAAGGACCCTCAGCTCTGCCCACTTTTTATAATTTGTTAAGTGAGGCACAAATAGACCTTAATTAGGTAAATACTTTTACATCAAATATTTATTGATCCAGACAGGCAAGCTGAGAGTAGATTTGACATCTCATAGCCTTGTTAGAGGATATATCCTTTGCTCTGGTTACTCAGTCTGCCTAGCACAAAAATGATTCATTTTGTTTTTAATCAACAAAAGTAAATTTAACAAATGCTACAGTGACTGAAGCAAAAGTTTATGCTTAGAAAACATAGTTAAAATTTTCTTAGAATTCTTGCTTAGAACTTCTAAAAGAATAAATAATACAGTCATTAAGGTGAATGCAAGTGAAAGAACTTAAGTCTCCACCCCTACCCTGAGAGCAGCTGTGAGACTTTTAGGTAGTTCACTACTTCTCCATACAAAGATAGATGCCAGTGAGTATATCATCTAGTTGTTGACCAGTAGGGTACCATGTGGGAGTAGAATTATTAGATGAATTTTATTCCTTAGAATAAGCAGATAATGCATATTTTAATCTTCATTTTATGACTGATGTTACATCATATAGTCAGAAATGTATATATAGTAAACCCCCCTTATCCATGAGGACACATTCCAAGACCCCCAGTGGATACTTGAAACCGAAGATAGTAAGTACTGAACCCTTATCAACTTCTTCAACTCTGCTAGAAATGTGGCAGTAGCTTCTTCATCAATAAATGCAGACTCTCCAGTAATTTTCCATTTTTCAATCCAAATCTGTTCCTGAATCTGTGTAACCATCCCTTACTTGCAGTAAATGACTTGGTGTCTCATTTCAGGGGATCCTTGCTGGTTCGTATGGGCTCAGTGCTTTTTGGCGCAACATGCTGCTTCAGTCAGAACGTTTGTTCTGTTCCTGTCTTCCACCAACAAGTGCAGTGCCTTTCCCGTCTTAACTAAATACTTATGTGCTGTGCCCTACTTTTATAGTTTAAGATGTGACAGCAAAACTATTACAGCACAGATTTTTTTCCCCTCATAAAATTTCATGAATAGATTTATTTTTACTGTAGATCTCAGCAACTTCAGCATACAGGTTTTTTTCTTTAGTCACAAACTTTCACATTTTCACTTAAAGGAAGCACTTTATGGCTTCTCTTTGGTGTATCTAAATTGCCAGTATCACTACTCTTGTGTTTTGGCACCATTATTAAGTAAAATAAGGGTTCTTGAACACAAGCACTATGATACTATGACAAGTGATCTGATAAGCAAGATGGCTCCTAAATAACTAATAGTTGTGTAGTATATACAGCGTGGACATGCTGGACAAAGGGGTGATTCACATCCAGGATGGGACGTAGTGGGACAGTGCAAGCTTTCTTCCTACTACTCAGAACAATGGAAATTTTTTTTAAAACTTAGGAGTTGTTTGTTTTTGGATCTCAGTTGACTGTGGGTAATTGAAACCATAGAGAGTAAAACTGTAGATAAAGGGGGATGACTGTATGGCAAAATTAGTTAAAAATGCAAGCTCTAAAGTTTTAATTTCTCACTAGTTAGATAAAATTTGATAGAACAGATGGACTTTGTTGTGTATTCTCTGAGTTCTGAATTCTAACTAGCAAAAATATGCAGGTTTCTTCAGGGGAAGTTAACACATTTAATTCGTTATACAGCCTACCAGTCCCAGTGAATATTGTTTTGATGTGGACAGTGATATGGTCAATGAATTCAAGTTGGAATTGGTAGAGAAACTTTTTGCTGAAGATACAGAAGCAAAGAACCTGTTTTCCACTCAGGTACACAAACTGGTTTATTATATTTTTATTAAACTGTTAATTTTTAGTCTGAAGTGACTGTAGGTTTAACTTGTTTTTCTTTTGTATTTGTTGTATTATAGGATACTGATTTAGACTTGGAGATGTTAGCTCCTTATATCCCAATGGATGATGACTTCCAGTTACGCTCCTTTGATCAGTTGTCATCCTTGGAAAACAGTTCTGCGAGCTCTCAAAGCGCAAGCACAATTACAGTATTTCAGCCAACACAAATGCAAGAGCCAGCTATTACTACCGCCACTCTCACTGCCACCACTGATGAATTGAAAACACTCACAAAAGATGGTATGGAAGACATTAAAATACTGATTGCATCTCCGTCGTCTACCCACGTACCTAAAGAAACTACTAGTACCACAACACCATATAGTGGTACTCGAAGTCGGACAGCGTCACCAAACAGAGCAGGAAAAGGAGTTATAGAACAGACAGAAAAGTCTCATCCAAGAAGCCCTAACGTGTTATCTGTCACTTTGAGTCAGAGGTATTTATATGTAACATTAAAGTTATAGTTCTTTTTTTATTTTTTAGAAAATATGTATGATGGTAAATTATTTCTAAACAGTAAACTTTCTGATGTATACAAGATTGGAAAAAGTGTTACCTCATTGCTGAATATCACTATGGTCACCTTTGAAGTACTCCCCTTGGGAAAGTATGCACCGATGCCAGTGCCCAGTCTTTCCTTCAAAGCAATTTTGGAACTCTTTATCTAGAATGGCCATCAGAGCTGTCATTGTACCCAAAATCTGACAATTAAGTTTGTGAACTTGCCACCCTGCACTTAATGTTGGCAGCATTGTACAAACCTCGCAAAGGTTATGACACCTTACCAAATTGTTCGTGCAGTGCTGCTAAATGCACGGCGGCAAGTTTACAAACTTACTTGTCAGATTTTTGGGTACAATAACGGCTCTGATGGCCATTTCAGAAAAAGAGTTCCAAAATTGCTTTGAAGGGTGGACTAGGCACTAAGGAATCTAAGCATGATTTTATTACATTACTTCTTTGGAGCTAATGTGAGAAATATCTGGACACCAACCATATTTTAAATTTACAATTTGTGTATGTAATTTGTAATAGAATTTGACATTTTAAATCTGAGACTATAGTCATAGGAAATAAGTTGTAGCTAGTCAGTGGGGCAGTATCTGAAGGAGAAATGATCCCTTCTCTCTTGTGCCTAGACTGATCCAGATAGCAAAAGCTATAGGAAAAGGCACTGCTGTAGCTAGAGCTTAAGGCTTTTTCTCCTGCCTTGCATCACTACTTTGACCTATAGTCCTGAGAGAGGATTTTTCCTAGAGTTAGGAGAAGATCTTGGGGCTCTAGATTAAGAATCATTTTACATATGTATAAATTATTATGTCATGGTGAATTGACTTTAGCCTCTGAGTTCCTCCAGAGCAATGACAGTGACTTGCACATTTTATTGGCACTAATACTTAGTACCTTATGTGTAGTTGCTCAATAAATGGTTACTGGATGGACAGATGAATGAATCTAGTAATATAAATTAAATGGTGATGACTTGTAATTTATAGTTTACTATTAGCTATAGAGGACTATGGGATTTTCAGTTTTCTAAACAACTGTGTACTTGTCAAAATCAAAGTCTAACATCTATTCACTTTAGCAATTTTTTTTTTCAGTCCCAATATTGTATATACTAAATGCTTCAAAAGATGAACTTTATGAATTATAGAGGCTTTTCCTTTACTTTCTCTCTAGATAATTATTTGCAAAATCAAAGTGCTGTACTTAGTGCTACAGCAACTTACCACTGTAGATCAGAGATGAAAGATAGCCATTAAAAATACTGCAACTGAGATCATATTTATATAATACATTGAGCTGTACTTTATGAATATAATATAGTTATGTCAGGATTTTAAAACCTGCCTGTCTGCATATTGCAGGTTTTATAGAATTTTTCAAAACAAAACTGTGTAGGAGAGCGGTTAGAGTAATATATCACTTACTCATAATGGCATTCTATGGATATCATTATGTGTGGAGTGGGGAGTACTTGAAAAGACAAAATAGCTATGACCAAATTAATGAATTTGACAAATAAAACAGTTCTTCACTATTTAATATTAATTTTAAATACAGGTAGTTCAGGTTTGAAGACCAAATGGCTTCCTAGGAGATAATTGGGAGGGGCGTGGATATAAGGAGATCTGGAATGTACTTCCATATCTGCAGCTAATTAGCAGTGAGATTTTGGGATAATTACCTAACAGGCCTCAGGTTTCTCATTTATAAAATGGGCATTATATACCTGTTACTATTCTGGGGATTGGAGTAAGGCTAAAATAAACTAAGAAACATGAAAAATTTTTTTATCAACTGAAAATTCTATTACATAAATGAGAACTTAATCTTGTATTACAGTAGTTCCAAGAATATCTATATTGTAGTAGGTGGACTGAAAGGCCAATATGTAACCATTTTTGAATTACAAAGTTAATCCATTTAGTTCTGTTCAGTTCTGTTTTATAAATAGGGAAATGTAAATTTTAGGATATTTTGTGTTAAAATTTGAACTTTAGCTTTTAAGATAATAACTTTAGTAATCAGGGAAGTTCTCGTACATAACATTATGTTCCTAAATACTGGAAAACAAAGCATTGTGTATTTTGTTGAGAAAAGCTAGTTGAATACTTTTTTAAAATAAAAAGACAAACGTATTTCTGTTTAAATTTTTTTTCAGCACTACCGTTCCTGAGGAAGAAGTAAATCCAAAGGTATTAGCCTCGCAGAATGCTCAGAGAAAGCGAAAAATAGAACATGATGGTTCACTTTTTCAAGCAGTAGGAATTGTAAGTCTGAGAGTGTTTACTTCTCTATTCCAGCCACTATGCTGTTTCTAAGTCGTACATGTGGAAGTAGTTCCTTGTTTCTCCCAAATACTAAAGTTGTATTTTCAGAAGTTACAAATTGGTTTTTTTCACTTAGTGCAGTTTCTTAAAAACATGAACATTTAATAAATACATTCTTGGTATAGAAATTCCAAATAATACATATGTATTTTGAGTAAAAAGTGGCATTCTCTCCTTATTCTATCCCAACGTCACCACCAGTCTCGTTCTCTTCTTTTTTTAAATAATTGTTTTATTTTTTAATTATAGTTGACATACAGTATTATATTAGTTCCACGTGTACAACATCGTGATGAGACGTTTATGACTGTTGACTGCATGAGGGCTGTCCGGGAAAAACCCAGCCATAAATGCCTCTTTTTCATTATACGGCTGCATACTTTTGGGACAGCCCTGGTGTTCCTTATACTATACCCTACAGCCCCCTATTTTTCTAACTACCAATTTGTACTTCTTAATCCCTTCACTGTTTTTTCCCTGCCTCCCAACTCCCACTCCTCCCATTTGGCAGCCATCAAAATGTTCTCCGTACTTACGAGTTTCAGTTTTATTTTGTTCATTCCACATATAAATGAAATGATGACATTTGTCTTTATCTGATTTATCCACTCAGCACATTACTCTACGTCTGTCGCTGTTGTTGCAGATCGCAACATTTCATTCTTGTTTTATGGCTGAGTATCTCCCTTTTTTTTGTTTCAATTTTCATGAAATATCTCTTTGTCTTTTTACTTTTAGTCTGTGTGTGTCTTCTGATCTGAAGTGAGTCTCTTTTAGGGTTGTTCTCTTCCTTTTAAGTTGTTTCCCACTTCTACCCCCAAAACAGTAGTTATGTTAAGTCCGTGTTGGTGTAATCTATGATGATATTTTCAGACTCTTAAGACTAACTAGGAAGTATTTACAGAGATGTGAGCCATAATGTGTGGCAAATATCTTTATCCCATTATTGAGAGAAAGAATTAAAAATAATTTGGGGCAGTTTTGATTTAAGAAACCTGCCTACATGTTATTAAAGTTGCATTGCTATCAAAGTTCTTTATTTAAAAAACAACTGAACCTAGTAAAACTGGAATAACTTTACTCTTTTTAGGGAGCATTATCGCAGCAGCCAGATGACTGTGCAACTGCTACATCACTGTCTTGGAAACGTGTCAGAGGATGCAAATCTAGTGAGCAGAATGGAATGGAGCAGAAGACAATTATTTTAATACCCTCTGGTTAGTTTATTCTTTTTGCCCTTCGATATCACAAAGGGAATTGTATGACTTTTTATTTATGAGCTTTACTCCACATGAGAGTGATTTTCATTGCTTAGCAAGATTAAAAAGTACGGTAGCATTTTATCTAATGCTGTAACAGCAATAGCTATTTCAAGATGAAACTTTAATTTTTTAGTAATTGTCTTTGACATGTCTATGTGCTGTTAATATTGAATAGAAGCTGAAACTTGTAAATTTTTATGCATTTTTTTCTAAATTGATTTATCATACCTTTGTGCCTTCATTGTATCCAGTAAATATTTCTCATGTGGCACCAGTAACACCTGATTGCACTTACTTTTTGCCTAGCTATGCTTTTTGCCCTATAGACTAGAACCATTCTAGAGCTTATTTGCATTATTTTCCCAATACCTAGCACATAGTTGTGTTTAATAATAATAATCATTACCAGATGAATGAATACCTGGGTATCTCTTTGTTTTTCAGATTTAGCATGTAGACTGCTGGGGCAATCGATGGATGAGAGTGGATTACCACAGCTGACCAGTTATGATTGTGAAGTTAATGCTCCTGTACAAGGCAGCAGAAACCTACTGCAGGGTGAAGAGTTACTCAGAGCTTTGGATCAAGTTAACTGAGCTTTTTCATAATCTCATTCCTTTTTTTTGGACACTGATGGCTCATTACCTAAAGCAGTCTATTTATATTTTCTATATCTATCTAATTTTAGAAGCCTGGCTACAATACTGCACATACTCTGTTCAATTTTGATCCTATTTTTACTTAATTTACTTTAATGCTCTTTTTTAGTATGTTCTTTAATGCCAGATCACAGCACATTTTCACAGTTCTTCGGTGTTTAAATCATTGCATTGCAGTAGCATCATTTTTAAAATGCACCTTTTTATTTATTTATTTTGGGCTAGGGGATTTGTCCCTTATCGAATTATTTTTAATAAGATGCCAATATAATTTTTTTAAGAAGGCAGTAACCTTTCATCATGATAAGTTTGAAAAATTTTTACTCAGTTTTTTTCACATTTTACATAAATAATAATTTGCCAGCAGTATATGGTAGCCACAATTGCACAATATATTTTCTTAACAAATACCAGCAGTTACTCATGCAATATATTCTGCATTTATAAAACTAGTTTTTAAGAAGAAATTTTTTTTGGCCTATGAAATTGTTAAACCAGGAACATGACATTGTTAATCATATAATAATGATTCTTAAATGCTTGTATGTTTTATTATTTAAATGGGTAAAGCCATTTACATGATATAGGAAGGTATGCATATATCTGGAAGATATGTGGCATTTATTTGGATAAAATTCTCAATTCAGAGAAGTGATCTTGATGTTTCTGTAGTCACTTTGCCAGCTCAAAAGGAAACAATACCCTATCTGTAGTTGTGGAAGTATATGCTAATATTGTGTAATTGATATGAAACCTAAGTGTTCTGCCCACCCTGTTGGTATAAATATGTTTTGAGCAGATTGTGAACAACAAAAAAGTGCTTTGTTAGCAAAATTGCCTAGTATGTTAATTTGCTCAAAATTTGATGTTTGGTTTTATGCACTTTGTCGCGATTAACATCTTTCTGTTTTCATATAGATTTCAATAATTGAGTAATTTTAGAAGTATTATTTTAGAAATATATAGTCACAGTAAACATCTTGTTTTTTCTATGTGCATTGTACAAATTTTTCATTCCTTTTCCTCTTTGTGATTGGATCTAACACTAACTGTATTGTTTTGTTACTTCAAATAAACATCTTTTGTGGACCAGGCACCCTTGATCAGTTTTTATGTTAATTCTTGCTTCAACACCTACAACAATTTAATTATTTTATGAAAATTACATTGGCATTTATTATTTCTTCATTTATCTTATTACTATCACCTTAATGTATGTTGTGTCCACAAATGTCATGTTAAACAATAACATACCATAATGTTCCACTGTAAAGTGTATGCTTTTAGAAAAGTAACTTATTTACAAATTTATGAACCTTTTAAATAAAACCATTTTAAGGGTTTAATATGAATGGGATGAGTGAAGCAAATCCTGAACATTAGTCACGTAATGTTATAAGAGCTAAACATTCCTCTAAAGATTTCTAATCTATTCCCATTCACAGATGAAAAAATTTAGACCTAAAATGATAAACAGTTTGTAAGAAAAGAAAAATCACTGAATGCCTGCACCTAAGAGGTAACCACAAAATTTTTTTATGAGTAAATTAAATAGGTAGTGCCAGTCTTGGTCCTACAGCCTGAAGTTACAGGAAAAAAAAATACCCCAAACAAAGCCATGGATTTTAGATGGCTATTTTTATCTTAGTATGAAGAAAGTATGATTATAGTTATATGAAAATTTGTAAACAAAAGTTTACAATACTAAGACAATCTTAAGATTTTGGGGCACATGTATGTTTCACTGTAAATACTATGACCTGAAGTGCTTGTGCATTTAATTAGATAATAACTAGAGAGTGGTATTTTAGAAAAAGGTAATTGCTTAATATTCCCAGGTCAAAATACCAAAAATTCTGCTTATTCTGATAGCAACTTAGCTTCAGTTGAAAACTAGACATGTATGTACTGTTTTCAAATATTAGTAAATGATGACCTGGAGTCTGGGAAAATGACCTATGAGAGAAATGATTTAGAAGAGAAAGCCACTTTAAAGGACAGTAGAGCTGGAAGAAAACAAGTACCCACCTCTGGGTCATTCAAAAAACAACTCCTTAAGTGCTTTTGAAGCTGTCTGAAATAGCAGAACCAGCCCATCCTTGCCAGCATTGTGCTTGCTCTCTCTGACATCATCACAGACTTTTTAAATAATGCCTTTATCCAGGAAGTATAACCCTACCCTAACAACTATAATTCTATAATAGCTCTTTCTCTTAATATTCCTGTCCCCTCCATGCGCATGCCTACTTCCCTTCTCTGGTGCTGCTGGGACTGAATGACCATAGTATGATTTTCCCACTTAAAGTATATTAAAGGAGTCTAGTGTATTTTTTATTTTTGTTGTTGTTGTTGTTTTTAAGCCTCACTGTTAACTTTGGAACTAGAAATAGTTCCCCAGAGAGCCTACCACTGCTGGGTACAATGACACATAGGAGTTAAAACGAACCTAACATCTCTTAAGTACTATATGCTAGATTTTGTGCTAAGCATTTTGTATGTTATCTCAATCTTTGCAATGCCTTTATGAATTAGTATTTGTATCTCGTTTTGTAGTTGAGAAATTAGAGATGTGGCTGAAAGCTTGGAGCATTTAAACTGGCCATCAGTGACTAGTTGGTGCTAACCATCTTGCAGTGCTAGCCAATCCACAACATACCCTTCTCTTCATTAGCTGTTTAAATACCAAACAGGAGAAGGTAAAGGGGGTGTAAGGGACTGCGGGTGGGTGTCTTAAAGGTAATGAAATCACAGAACATTGAGGAGATGTCCTAAGAAAGGAATGGCAAAACAAAACTGGTGTTTTGAAGTGCTATTTAGCAGGGTTTTGGTTTGAACTAGAGATTCAAGTGTCTGGTTATGCAGACATTTAACTCAGTAAATCAATAAATTACAAAAGGCTACACGAGTGTATGGTGGTGTTCACCCAGAGCTATTTGACTTAATGGCACAGTAGACATGTCTATTTTCTATTAAGTTGATGTAACTTCACAGTTACTGCAAACCTTGATTTCTCCCTACAACCTCTAAAACACAGAAAAGATGAACTTAAAGTTACTGGCTGCAGAAACTTAAAACATTCTGTAAGTTCAAATTTCTAATGTAGCAACGTCAAAAACAAGCTACAGAGTATGGAATCTTTTTTTTCCCCCAACAATAGGATTTGGTTAAATAAAACCTCTGCAAACATGTTGCTAGGTGGAACCAACAAAAATGTAAAGAAAAAATCTTTTACTCGAATGTTTTAAGTCTCCCACTAACCACTTTGCTCTTATTTCATCCCTTTAAATAAGCGATGAACCTGCTGTCCCAGATCATTTTACAGATCATTAGTTCAAATCTGTAGAATTTGATAGGAAACAGTCTACCTAAAAGATAAAGGCTACACCTTACCACAACTCCTTTCAGTGCCTTCAGGAGCTTTGTTGTGTTCACACCTTTCAGAGGTTTGGGCATAGTTTTTATTCTTACCTGGAGTGGATGATTTTACCCAAGACGCTGCTCAGACACCCGATCTCCTCGTACTATTTTATATCCTTTATTCCCTTGACTTGGCTCCATTCCGGAACGGAGAGGAAAGGCAGGTGCCTGAGAGCAGCAGTGATAGCCCCTCAGCGGGAAAAATACCAGGGGTGTGGAAGGGACCGGACCCCTTTAGTCCCCGGTGCCGCTGGTACTACTACTTCCTAAGGGTGCGAAACGCCGAAGTGAAGCCTCGCGGAGCAACTGCCCCAAACCCCGCCCGCTGCATTTCAGGCCACGCCCCGGGACGTGCCCGGCCGCAGCACCGCAGCCCTCGCGCGTGCTCCGGCTCCCGCGGACGTGTGAGAGCGCATGGCGGCGGCCGCCCCTCCCGGCCTTTGGGTGGGCCGCGTGAGTGCAGGGGCGTCAGCGCTGCCCTTTGTCTCAGTGACTTGTCCAGTTCTACTGCCGTGGCCCTTTCCCAAACTAGTTTTCGGATGGGATAGGGACTGTTGAAGGGACGAGACGATTTTTCGTTGCTGTGGAACTGTCTCCGGAATTCCCAGTCTAATGCTTTGGGGTGTGAAGCTGTGTTGCGTAGAACAGGAAAGTAACTGAGGTCTCCTAACAGATTGAACCTTGGTTAACTGTGTAACAGTTTTTGTTTTGTTTTTAAAATTAGTCACCTACTAATCTGATTAGAAATAGAGGAATTGTTTGGTTACTTAAATATATTTTTCTCTGCCTTAAGGCACTCAAAAACTTAGCTTAAATGAAGTGTTTTGAGATGTACCTGATTCAGTAAATGAAACTTTAGCTGCCCCAGGTGTTTTTGTTTGTCGTGTTTTTTTAATTTGTCGGGTGCCTGCACTTATTGAGAGCTCTTTGGGAGAAGATAATCTTGATGGGCAGAAGGGAGGTGAGTGTAAGAAATAATGGAAAAGCTTGGGGCCCTAAATGTACTCTGCTGTAATTAGTATGTTAGGATTGCACGATTTGTTGTAAAGTATTAATACAAAGGCAGGTTTTGTTTAAAATAAATAACCTTACCTTTGCATATCCACAGCCGACTACATTTTACATTTATTTTAAATTGTTTTCTTCAGGAAAATTCATTGTTTCTGGTTTCTCAAATAGAATTTCCTAGAAAGTAATAGTCTATTTTTTAAAAAGTGGTCAAGGTGTTTTAAGTACTTTTTCTGTTAATCAAAACTAGTAGCCTCAATCATCTTGTGTTTAATCAGAGAGGTGCCATTTAAGGAAAGTGCTACAACTCTTTTGGCCTGAAGGATGCTTAATAAAGCCTTATCAACTGATGATTCTCCACAGAGAACAGGCTGAAGTGGGGGTGCGGGTGGGGGTGGGGGTCTGATGTTTATCACAAAGCGTAATGCATTTTAAAACAGAAACACACATAGCCTGACAAAGTAAACTGGACTTTTTGTTAAATCAAATCTGTTTAGAGATCTTTGAAATATTAAAACATTACCTTTCTATGTGGCAATCCTTCCCAAATGTTTCCGGGTAATATTTGGTCTTGGAAGTGGATTTTTTTTTTTTTTCCTTTTGGTATGTGGGTAGTTCCCTGACTGGGAATCGAACCCAGGCGGCAGCACTGACAGCGCCAATGCCGAAGCCTTAAGCCACTACACCATCAGGGAACTCCCAGAAGTGGATTTTTTAATGGTTCTACAATAGGCTGACCAGACATACCTTTTTAAACGGTGCAGAAAACAACGGTGCTGTCCCGTTTCAAATGGTACATATGGTCAGCCTAGTCTCACTGGGCTAAATTCAAGGTGTCGGGAGGCTGCTAACACATACCATTTTTTTTCTATCCCATTTAAAACGGTGTGACTGGTCAACCTGTTCTGCAAATAATTGCTATGATGAACTTTAATTGCAGTACTGAACAAGCTGGGGGGTAAGCTATTATAAACTGTTGCTTCCCTCTCTAGTCTGGTAGAATATTTAAAGCAAAAACCTAACTAAAGTGAGCTACGAACACTGCAAATCAGAGAGGAGCCAGCACACGTTTGCCTTTTCCGGCGCAAATTCAAATGCAAATATTTGCCACCTCTGTGAACTTCCTTGTCACTTCACCTTTAGCTTTCTTACTTCTTTTTTTACCTTCTATGATTATTTATGCATGTCTTATCTCCCCTACTAAACTCTTAGTTCCTTCATAACAGGGTTTCCATCTGATTTCATCTTTGTTCATAATAACTTCCACACTGTTTGTACAAGGACAACTCAACACATAATTGAAGATGCAAAAGGAAGTCATGTGACATGGGGACCAGAGAAGAATTATAATCAGAATTGCAGAATGGGGAAAACAGGACCATGCTAAATAAAAACCTTTGCAGCCAAACACTTTTGTGAAAGAAAGGGTTTATTGAGCCATAAGCCAGCCAGAAAAAGGGCCAGGTCCTGGGACATACAGTCTACACCGCAGGAGCAGGGCTAGATGGAAAAGACGAACTTGTCCCTTGTCCTGGAGCAATGGGGTGGGGTGGGGGGGTGGCGTCTTTTATAAAATAATCTTGGGGAATAAAGGTGTATAAACTGTTTTGAAAGAATTTACATTGCCTGTAGATTAGTGGGGTGGGAAAAGGTGAAGAATTGGGGGCAATTCTAGGATAGTGCATAGTCCATAAGCAAGAAATATTTACTACTTGATTAGTTGTGGAAAACAGTCCCACAATTCATGTATAAAGCAGAATGTGATGGTGTCTGGTGGTTGGCTTTTTTTTTTTTTTTTTTTTTTTTTTTTTTTTTTTTTTTTTTTTTTTTTTTTTTTTTTTTTTTTTTTTTTGACGTTGACCTGGAAGTAGATCGAATGTTTCAACAAACATTCAGAAATGTGAATAGGCTTTTGTTAGTTTGGCCCACAGCTATTAACTGAGTACTTCAGTTTCCTCCCACTTTCCAGCCTGCTGTAATTTAATTTAGGATAAAATCTCAGAATTTATCTCTTGTCAACCATTTTCTACCTCTTTCAGTGAAATAAATTCATTCAATGAACAATTACTGAGAGTTGAGTGAGTCCAAGATATTTGCTGTGTTGTGAATGTGTTGAAATCATATATTGAAACGTAGCTTTTAAGATTATAGTATTAGGAGGTAGGGCCTTTGGGTGGTGATTAGTGTGTCAGAATGGAGCCCTCATGAGTGGGAGCCATACCCTTACAAAAGGCTCCAGAAAGCTGCATTGACCCTTTGGACATGTGAGGATTCAATGAGAAGTCAGCAGTCTGCAACCAGGAATAGGGCTCTCACTAGAACCAAGCTGACACTTTGATGTTGAACTTCTAGCCTCTAGGTCTGTGAAGAATGAATTCTTATTGTTCATGAGCTACCCAGTTTATGATGTTTTGTTATAGCAGCTTGAACAGACTAAGGCAATGTTATATTGTAGAACATGGTGCCTGCCATTGAGAATGTAGTTAGTTCCCATTCTATGAGGTACTTACACATTCATTGTGCAAACAATTGAAGTGTAAATGGAATTTTTATTGGCCATTTAAATGTTCTAAGTCACCACTACCTTTCCTTTTCATGATAGTCTGTCTTGATTGTCAGTATCCAGGCCAGACTACTCACTCCCACAGGCACCTCAAATTTGGGCTCTTGAGAGGGTGTCCTCTGAATGGTTCCTCCTATTCACTGAGTGGCACCACGCATTCTCCTAAACCAGAGCTCTAGCACAGTGGTTCCCAACCTATTTCCACTTGTGTACTCCTTTTAAATCCATCTCTATAAATCATACCCCTTGTTTTTAAAACAGCTGTTTTTAAATACTGACACTCTTGTCCAGTGCCTATCTTAATGTAAAATAGTGGAAATGAGGTAATAAGTTAGGAAAGAAAAATTACTACACTAAAAATATAAACCACAGATTTAATTTTACAATATTCACAACAGTTAAATATTGATAATGATGATCAAGTATTTAAACATTAAACTTGAAATGAATCCATATTAAATACAATGCACTTACTTTCACTCAGTCAATAACTAAACTGATCAAACAAACCCTCTGGCTACAGATGTATTTATATGTTTGGGGAATTTCTAGAACTGTAGCAAAATGGATTGTTCTGAAGCTGCGTAATGACTGGTAGAAGAGCGGTTTGGGGGAGGGTTCACAGCCACGCCCTCACCAATCACCATTCATTTATGTGATCTAATTTTGAAGTGTCTCCATTGATGGTGATTCAGGCTTAACACTTATTTTTCCATAAGTAACATTACACATTTTTTTTACTTTGTTTCTTTTTTTTTTTTTCTTTTTTTTTGCCATTACTGATTGTCTTTGAGGACCCCTGAACAACCTAGCACATGCCGCCAGTGGTACCACCAAGTGGGAACTGATGCTCTGGAGTTGCCCGTCACTCACACCCTTACCCACCACATCCAGTCTGACTCAGTCCTTTTCTCTCCCTGAAGTTTCACCATGGAAAATTGTTAACATGTACAAGAGAATAGTGTAATGATGTCAAAGTGCCTGCAATTTAGTTTCCCTGGGAAGTAGGCTCTGAGGTCATTTAGGGCAGGGGGAGCTTTAAGGAATAACACACGCGGAAGGGGAGAAGCGGCAGCGGGCAGAGGAAGAACTGAGCCCAGAGGCACTCCCAACCCCACCTTCAGCAGGCACACCCAGAGCAAAGGGAACTGCACTCCAAAGAGGTAGGAGTGGGCCCAAGCAAGAGCGTTGCTCAAGGGCCTGGAATGGCAAGGGCAAGTACACTCCCTAAGCCAGAGGAGTGGGCTCGAGCAGGGAAATGGCTCAAAAGCCCCGATGAATGAGGCGTTGGCAGTTTTATTTTCTTTAGTTTTAAGGGTTATGCCTGTCTGGGTGTGGGGCCTTTGGAGTGACAATTTTGATTGACAGGGGCCCATTATATCGCTGTTTCTAACTGTGCATGTTCTTTCCCAGAGTTCAGTCTGTTATAATGATATTCATGAACTTTGGGCATGTGTACGATATTGTAATGATGGTATAATGAGACCCAGGTGAGATGAATATCAATTGTAACTCTCACTGCGCAGGCCTTAGGAGCTGGCTCAAACTGGTGGGCTTCTTATTCCCTTTATCTTCATCGTTTTACTTAACTCTTTTGTCTGGAACTTTCTCCTGTGGCTGCCTAGCCTGGGGCAGCGATTACTAGTGAAAGGGTGGTATTCAGGGCAGTGACTGCTCCAGCAGGGTGAGTCCCATGGGAGGGGTCCCGAGATCCCCCCATTCTGTCTGTCTTCCTCACGTTCTCTTGAGAGACGTGATCCCCACAAATCTCTATGGGAAGCTGAGGGACTGGAGGTCTTATCTTCTGTATCTGCTTCCTGCTCAAAATGGTCATTGTCCCTACCTATTGGGGATCCACGGAGCTCTCACCCTATCTGGTCTAAAGGCGTGGGGGTCTCAAGATCCGCCTGGGAGACCATGTTGACTTCTTCAGTCAGGATGAGCTGAAAGCATTGCTGGGGTATCACTTGTATCCCAATAGCCCCTAGACGAGGAAAAATTAATTCAGTTAATTAGTTTTAAAAGCATTGGCCCAGGAAGCAGTCCCTAAAGGCCTGTCACTGGGTGGTTAGTGATGGACGTGAATTACTACGGACTATGAGAAAGGTGAAACGGGAAGCTGGAGGACTGGGGAAAAGGAGTCTACAGTGGGGGTGGGGGGTGGGGGCGCCTTCGTTTGGCCCGTATCTGTATCATCAAAGTCAGTGACACAAAGTTCTTTTGTTTTTGTTTCTTTCTTTTTTTTTTTTTTTTTCTTTTTGGTATGTGGGTAGCTCCCTGACTGGGAATCGAACCCAGGCCGCAGCATTGAGAGTGTCGAAGCCTTAAGCCACTACACCACCAGGGAACTCCCTGTTTTTGTTTCTTAATATTCTTTTATCACCCCGTTCTCTACATGTCCACTAATCCTGACTCCTTAGCTCCTGCCTGCACTCCTCTACCTCCCCACCTAACCTGCCCCTTCCCTGCTGCTTTACTATTGCCAAATGGACCTTTCTAAAACAAAACTATGGTTATTTCCATACTTAAAATTCCTTCCACAGGAATAGTACATAATGTGCTCTAAGGGGTTGTAATAAATGGGAGGATTTTATAGGCAGAAGGAGGGTGGGACTAAGAAGTTAATAGTGGATCATTTCAGGCAAGGACACCTTCCATGAGGGGGAGGCAGGGGGTCTTCCGGCAGGAAATTCCAGATGGCTGGTGTACCACTCCCCTCCCGGGAGAGGCTGCATCTGCAATTAGAATAGTTAGGTTGGACTGGCACATCCATCCATCCTCCCCTGCAGAGCATTGCTATGGAATGTAAACATCTCCTCTGGGGAGGGGCGACGGGAAGGTCTTACCACCCCATAAGCAAATGGCTCCAGGGGAGACGAGTCTCCAAATGTCTTCAGAGAGTAGGACTTGTATTCAGGCATCCTTTGCTCAGAAGGCTCAGAATGTGCAGGGACCCTGGGGAATATAGGAAGGCACCCTCCCAGCACAGCAGGCCAGGCCTTGGGATCTCCACAGTATTCCAAATATTACAGATTCCTTACCTTGCATCTGTGCTCCAGTGATGGGACCACTAACCTGCTCTCTCTCACCTCTTTGTGCCTCCACACTTGCTTTTTTCTGTGTCTGCAGCCCTCTTCCTATTTAATCTTCATCTTAGTTCTTTTCTCATTTTCTACAATTCATTTCTACTTCAGAAAACTTCTCCTCTCAGGCACTGAGTTAGGAGTTTCTCCTCAGTGTTCCTGGGTTACATTGTCCTTACCTCTTTTGTAGTATTTATCACAGCCAAGTTAGAATTATCTATTTGAGGTGAGTTGTTCTACATTAGATGGTGAGCAACTTGAGGACAGGAATTATGCCTTTAAATGCGTCCCCAGGAAAATGATGGTATGAGAATCCCCATGGGTTTATTCCTCAGTAAAACAACTATAACTGGTGAAAACTGGGGGAAAAAAATTTAAGTTTCTTGAAATTTTCTGAAGGGAATACAGCATATGCAGAAACATTTATTCAAGAAAATCTACTAAATCTTGGTATGAACAGCCGAGGATCAGTGACAGCTGAGCTGTGACCTGCTGCCTCCCCCCATCCTGCTCACTGGGACAAGAGCTCCGCTCAGGGTGAATGTGGCCAGGAAGAGGGGGCTCTGTCTCCCCCTAGACTGTTACTGCAGACTCAAAGGGTCCGTTTGCCGGCCTGCATCCAAGCCAAACAAGGCCTGAACACGAGATTGCAGCAAAGAAAGTGGAAGTTTATGGAAGAAAGTGGCGCCAGGCCCAGAGACACAGGTGACAAGTGCTCTCAGAAACCTGGCTCCAGGATGGCCTCTAGTGGCCTAATTACATAAGGGGCAATCATTAATCATGGGTACTGCGGGCGTTGGGGTTGTCGGCTGTCGTGTTGGTCAGGGCTAAGGCGGGGAGCAGCTGACCTGGCATCAGGTCCTGTCATTGCTCTGTCTGGTTTCCAGGGCATGCTGTCCGCGGAGCCATTCTGTTTTCAAGATTCCGGAGTGAAACATACTGAGGCCAAGGTGTAAGTTTTGTTTGACTAAAACCTTATTCTAGTTTTAAATTTGCTTTTTGTATGTCGGTCATAGTTAATAGACCTGAACCTTTATTCTTAAGTGCGTTTGACACCAACAGGATCCTAATGTCCTGTTTTTAACAAAAAATGATGAGTTATGAAAAGAAATGGGAAAGTTTGATCCATACACAGGAAATACGCAGACAACAAAAATTACATATCAGATAGTCCAGGTGGTAGACTTATCAGAAAAAGACTTAAAGCAGCCATTAAAAACCTGTTCAAAGAACCAAAGGAAACCACGCTTACAGATGTACAGGACTGTATGATGACAATGGCTGGTTAAATACAGAATATGAACAGGTAGAAATGGTTAATGAAGAGCCAGATGGGAATTACAGAATTGAAAAGTAAAATAGCCCAAAGGAAAAACTCACTAGACTTTTCATTGAGCATTTACTCTGTACCAAGCACTTTTAGGTTCTGGTGGTATAGTAGTTGAACAGACACACACCCATGCTCCTATGTTTATATTTCACCTGGTATAAGGAAATCTTAGTCAAGGAAATGAAACAAGAGGAGAACAAGAAATAAAAAGAATAAGGAGGGAGTTCCCTGATGGTGTAGAGGCTTAAGGCTTCAGCGCTGGCGCTGTCAGCGTGCGGCCTGGGTTCAATTCCCAGTCAGGGAGCTACCCACATACCAAAAAGAAAAAAAAAAAAAAAAGGATTATAAAGGAAAAGAGCAAACTATCATTATTCACAGCTGCTGATATCATCTATATATAAAACCTATATGAATCTATAGAAAAAATCTTTAATAAGCATTTAACAAGGGGACTGGTTATTAGATTAATATATAAAATTCAATTTCACTTTTATATATTGAAATCAAGCAGTTACAAAATATGAAGAAGTGAAAGATACTAAATATAATAGCCACAGATAAACAAGAAATATAGAAATAAATCCAATAAAAGACATGTGAGAAGTTTTTGAACAAAAATTATAAAACTTTGTTGAGGATGCTAAAGACGACTTGATTGTATGAATGGGAAGACTCAGTACAATAAAGATGCTATTCCCTTACCAACTGACTTACAGATTTAATGCAATCAAAATCTAAGAGGCACTATTTGAGAAATTTGACAAGTAGTAGAATTTAAAATTTCTGTGAAAAAGCAAAAGTCCAAGAATAGTCAGGATATTCCTGAATAAAAATAAGATGTAAAAACTTTCCTTCCTAGACTTTTTAAAAAAGCTGTAGTCATTGGAGTCTGGTATTCATCTATCGAAATCTAAATGGACCCTTGGAAGTAGATTGTATCTGTAACCCCAAGTATGGGCTGAAGCTGGAGTGCCTCTTCCTGTGCCAGGCTTAACCATTTCAGTTTTGGATTTGGGGGATGTTTAGGGGATTACAGGGGAGGGGCCTAGGTGACCCAAGTGGTGGGGTTGAGGGTAGTGAGGAGGCTCAGGGAAGTAACTGGATACTGCCAGTAATGGAAATAGTGTTTAGGTATTTTAACGACGGGTACAGAGCCATCTGGTTGTGTACTGGCTTCCATCAGCCCTGCACATTTGATATGTGACGGAAGTGACTTTTTTAGGTCATTGGGCATAGGATGGACTATGCAATTCCAGATGCTGGGAGATTATACATATATATGCATCTATATGGTTATACATATGCAAAAATAGTGCAGTTGGGCCCTTAACTTGTCATCCATAGAAATAAGTTTTAGGTAGACACAGTGGGAATAAAATTGCGGAGGCTGTGTTGGCAGTCAACCAAGACTGCACCTTGCTCATGGATTGGAGCTGCTGCTGGGAAGAGGTGGCCAAGTTAGGGACTACATGTTTTAAGTCACTTTGCCTCTCAATGGGGCCACGTGGCTGAGTTCTGGCCAATGGAATGTGCTGGCATGGTACACGAGTACTTCTGAAACTATCTTTGGTAATGTACCATTTCTTCCCAATTCATTGTGGACCAATACTTTTGTAAACTAAAATAAAAATAAATGACCAGAAAATTGAAATTTAAAATTTCACACCAAGTAAAAGCCCATTTTATACCATTAGATTCAACAGACATACAATTACTTTGTCAAATTGTTATTCAAAGTTTACAAACACTTATTCCCAATTTCCATACAATACCCAGTGGGGACTAAACAGTTTGCAGACCAGCAGAGGTCAACGGATCCTCTTTTGAGTGTGTACCATTTTCAGGCATGGCTCATAGAAATCCCTCGTGCCACCTTCCACGTGCTCTTTCCTTCTGTCTGCAGGTCAGAGGTCAGTGATCAGGGTGGCCTGGAAAGCCAATGGCTAAAGATGGCAAGTCTTTGTCTGCCTGAGTCCCCACGTGACTTCTTGTGGAACCCTTCCCACCCCATCCTGCCATTAATTGAACTTAATGTGAAAAAAAAGTAAAAGTTCATTTGTATTAAGCTACTCAGCATTCAAGGTTTATTAGTTATACTATTGGTGTTAGCTTAACTAATAATGTAACACAGGGAAAATATTTATTGCCATAAGATACAAAAGTCTTTATCAGAAAAGATTTAAAAATTGACTCCACTAAAAATAAGAATTCCTGTAAGTCAAAAATCACCATAAAGGTAGTAGATAAGAACAAGTCACAAACTGGGTAAAGCTATTTGTAATATATAAAACAAACATCAGTTTAGTATTCAGAATATGTAAGGTGATCTTACAAATCAATATGAAAAAAAGCAAACAATCCAATTGAAAAATGAACAAAATATATAAACAGGCATTTCATAGTAGAGGGAATATGAATAAAAAATTAGAATTTAAGAAGATGCTGAACCATATTAATAATCAGAGAAATGCATATTAAGAGTACAATTAGATACCAGGCTTCTGCGATGATGTGGCTGAATTGGGAGCTCTCACTCACTGACAGTGAAGTGGAAGTCAGTTCAACCGCTCACGAAAAACAATTTGACATTATGTTTTAAAATTTTACATTTGCATCCATTATCATCCAACAATTCCACTTACAGTTTTATTATCTACCTATTTATCTATATATAGACTCGCCATATGTTAGCAAACAAAAATTAAGGATGCCCAGTTAAACTGTATTTAAGATAACAAATAATTATTAAACTTGATCTGAAATTCAAATTTAATTGAGCCTCATATACTTTATCTGGGAATCCTACAAATAAGAGGAGGCATGTACAAAAGTGCTCATAGTATTGTTTATGATAGCAAAATCTGAGACCCACTTAAATTTGCAGTGTGGAAATAGTGGATGAACTGGATATTTATGCAATGGAATATTAGCTAGTAGTGAAAATGAATGAATGACAGGTATAAGAACATGAATGACACTTAGAAACATTAGTAGATTTAAGAAGCAATTCTGAGAATATATATTGTAAATTGCAATACCATTTTTATAAAATTCAAAACTGACCACAACTAAACAATATGTTGTTTAGAGATCCATATACATGATAACATAAGAGAATAAGGAACCAAATAAGGTAGTTGTTATCAAGGTAATGGTAGAGGCAGGGGAATAGGTTAAAGGAGAAATTTACAGATTAATGTGACAGTATGGGTAATATTCTGGTTCCTATACAGGTAGAACATGCACAGATGTTTGTTTTACTGCTGTGCTTCTTGGACATGTTACGTAAGTTATTCAGTATATGTATTACATAAAATTAAAAAAAAATAGATCAATGATCAGGAAAGTTAAGTGAGTTGAACTTCCATTTACAGACAGAAAGCCCAATGCTTTTCTATTATATTTTAATACCCGTCCTAAAGAATAAAAATAGCATGCACTGCAAAATGGTGAAAAGTACAAAATACTACACACTATCCAGCTGCAGGGATAAGCTAAGTGAGTGTGCGCAGCAACTGCAGCCAAATAATCAGTATACACAAAGCATACAGTTTCTGGTTAAGCGCTGTGCTACACTGTAGCATAGGGGTAGTGGGTGGTGGTGGGAGGTTGCCAAAAGAGCTACTTAAGGGTGGTTGCGGAAGGCTGCCAGGGCTGCAAGGAGGGAATCACATGTTAAGCTCCATGGTGTCTGGGTATAAAACCAGTAAGAGGGAGTTCCCTGGTGGTGTAGTGGCTTAAGGCTTTGGCGCTGGCACTGTCATCGTGGCGACCTGGGTTTGATTCCCAACTAGGGAACTACCGACATACAAAAAAAAAAAAAAAAAAGGAGTTCAAATTAAATGTAAAGTTTAAAAGAAAAAAAACTGTTAAGAGAGTAAGTCGTGTCCACTTTCTAGTAAACCTCTTTGTTTAGATCTTTCCATGAGTGGGTGGGTTGCAGCTGGGAACTGTTCTTTCCTAGCTGTAACAGTTGATATCTGTCACTCTAAGCCAGAGTCTAAGGTCACTTTAACCCTTTCACTGTGTCAATTTATTTCAAGTTTATTTTTTTGAAAATGTGTCAAAAAAGCACAAAAAAGTTGATAGTTGACTATTTTATGTATTTAATAATAATTTGAGCTGCTTTGTATATAAATGACATTTTTATTTAAAAATTTTTTTGTATGGTAATAAATTTACTATAATATTGAACTTTAGCAAAAACTACTCAAAACATACTAAGTGTCATCAATTAGATTTAAGTATAGATAAATTAGAATCTAATGGCATTGGTGACATGAATGTTTTATTATAAAATATTACACAATATGGCAAACAAAACATCTATTTTGTTGATAGTGCAAGCCACAGGAAAACATATTTAAAAATCTTGTAAATGGAGAAAAGTCCTTGAAACAGTTTCACACTGAATAACAATTTTATAATAATTACAGTATTTATATTTTAAGTAAATACAGTTAAGGTGGTACATTTTATTAAAATAAATGATTACATGAAAAGTATAAAAATTTCCTATGCTTACTCATTCTTGAAAAACACAAAAATACAGAAAAAATGTACATCTGATTTCCTAAACTTCCTTTCTGGAACACTGACAGAATTTCTTATATTTTACTTTTGAGTGATAATTCTCAAAACAAGGAACAACACACATTGCTGGATTTCCTGGACACACAGCACAGTAATACGTGGTTTGTTTTCGTTTGCAAACACCTTTCCCCTTTTTTGCACACTGTGAGGGCATGATGCTGCACACACAGCAATTTGGCTGCTTTTTCTTATTCTCAAATTGCCTGGGAAAATGGCGCTCTGTCAGCCTAATTTCTTTTGGTGCGGACATCCTGTATCCCCTCTTATTTCCATCTTTTCTTGAAAATCCATCTAATAAGCCCTCTATAACTTTTTCCCTGAATTTCCACTGGCTCAATTTATTATTAGGGTTTTGAATGTTGTAACATATATAGCCATTTACTAGAGCCACTTCAATGAGAAAATGCCAGATGGTTTGATACCACTTCTTGGACTTCCTATCAAAAGGATAAGTGGCACAGAGTTGATCAAAATAATCAACTCCACCCATAAATGAATTGTACAGAATTTGAATGTTTGGTTTCAACACCGTTCTCATTCCCTTTTTTGATCTCACATGCACTTCACTGACACCAGCATTCCCAACAGTGGAGATCATGTTAACTCTCCCTGTATCCTGCCAAGTGCAAGCAAGCATTGATCGATCATGATTTTCCCATATCACTGGGAGGTCACCACGCTTCAGCTTGCAAATCCTCATATCTGAAGGTAGTCCTCTCCTATTGGCACGCACTGTACCACATGCTCCAATTTTTTTCAATCTTAGACTCTCAAAAAGTTCTACACTTGAATAAAAATTGTCTGTATAAACTACATGTCCTTTGCCTTCAAATCCATTCAGCAAACTGGATATCACTCTTGCTCCCAAACCAACTTTACTATCTTGAGATGACTCTTTGCCTGTATGTACATCAAATCGCAACAGAAATCCTGTTCGTGAATCACAGAGTGACCAAATCTTTATACCCCACTTCGCACGTGGTTTACTGGGGCGATACAGACGCCCCTTGAATTTCAACATGGACTCATCCACACACAATTCCTTATTGCTATTATAGGCGGAAATATATGTATCCTTCACTAAATCTATTATGGGCTTGATTTTTGAAAGCCGATCAGTCTTTGAAGTTTCATCATCATTATTGGAAAAATGCAGGAAGGACCTAATTAGTTGATATTCATCCCTTTTAAAAACAGTGTTAAAACCAGGAGTTTGAGTCAACCAATAGGTATCCTGAAAGTATGACTCTAATGTTGGCTTGTGCACCAATCCCATTCCAATTTCAACAGCTACAAATGCCTTAATAATTTGGTCATTAACATCCTGCCACTTGTTATACCTAGACCTCGGCGAGAATCTTTCAATCCGAGATAGAATATTTTCAGCATATCTGTTTGTTTCATTGGCGACAAACTCAAAAATAGACGAAGGAAAAAATTTAGTAAAACATCCATATGGTTCTAAATTGTCAAAACCAAGAACACTGTGTTTTCCAATAAAGTCTGGAATAGAGTCTAATTCAGGTAACGAATTGTCTTTCACGTTTCTAATCTTATGCCAAGATGCCAAGGAATGTGACGCTCTGCTTGTAGATGAAGATGGCTCAACGGGTATTACACCGTCAGTGTCCTCCTCTGCTTCGTCCTCCATATCACCACTGTCCTCAGAGTCACTTCTGCTGTCTTCTTGCAAGGCCCTTTCTATTTCTTCGTCACCATTTTTTCTCTTTCTCTTCACTCCACTCATTTCTCAACTTGAAGGAAAAAATATTTCATAGATGAGACCCTTCATTACTACTGTCATTGAACTGTGCATACATATATTTTTGGATAATGGGATGTATTATTACTTCAGTATGCTATGAAATACACATAAAATACAAACTTACCTACTAAGCAGCAGAGAAAACTAATGTAATGATAAAGAAACTCCAATCTGTAGTAAGAAACGCAAAATAACTACAAAGGCCGCAGGGCACCAGAGCACACAGGGCAGGCCGCGAGGGTGCACAGGTGACGAACTCAAACATTTGTGCGTCCTTTCTTGCACGTTGATGGCAGCACTCACGGACTTCTGGCGCTGGAGCCAGCTGCCTGGGGAAGTACTCAAACTCCGCAGCAGAGGGACCAGGGTTTTGAGCTCCTGGGGTAAACTTGAAGGCCGCAGTCATCGGATAGACACGTTCATGAGGATAGATCCGAAGGTCGCAGCAAGAGCGTTAAAGGGCCGTGGAACTCAGGGTCAAGCCAATTTCCATAGGCTAATGGGAACCCGAAATCCTTCTTGAGTTCACCTGAGATATAAACCTCTTCAATGGAAGTAACAAGGCTGATCTTAGTCCTCTGTCCTTAAGTGAAGATGTGAACTGGTTAAAAAAAAAAACAAACAAAACAAACAAAAAACCAAACCAAAGCAAAACAAAACACCCAGCTTGCGTTCACGCACGCGCAGTAAGCATGCAGCGCACCGAGTGTCAGGCTGGGGCGGGGCTAGAGGGGCCGGATAACGCGTCACAGAGCGCGTGCGCGCCCCGTTGTAGGAGGCGGCGTGCCGGGCCGGGTTTCCTGGGTGACCGCCGCGCACTTAGCCGCTCGCGGTCTTCCGGCTTTGCGGAGATGGGGACTCCTCCAGGTCTGCAGACCGACTGCGAGGCGCTGCTCAGCCGCTTCCAGGAGACGGACAGCGTGCGCTTCGAGGACTTCACGGAGCTCTGGAGGAGCATGAAGTTCGGCACCATCTTCCGGTGGGTGTTGGCGTCTGCTCGGACGCGGCGTGCGGAGCCGCAGCCCCCCAGCCCCGCTCCGCGTCGTGGCGGGGAAGGGCTTAGAGAAGCCGCAGCCTCTAAACGCGCCCTCGATTGCTCCCGGGCCTGCGGGCTCGGGCCGCGCTGCACCCTTTGGCGGCCTCTTCCCGAGTGTACTCTTCTGTCTGGTGGCGCTTCTCAACCCCCCTCCATCGCCATGCCCTTGGCTGACCTAAGTCGTCGTCGTTGGCCTTCCTCCAGTTCTGTTCTAGAACCCCATGTTTTAAAACAAAAGTAACACCTAAGCAAAGGCAAAACCCCACACAGTGGAATTCATTTTACACCCAACAGCCAGAGCATCTCTCTGAAGTGCCCATTTGATCTTGTTACTGCCCGGAAACCACGTTTCCGTGGTTTTCCTCGCTTTGGGGATACCGCTCACATCCTGCAGCAAGGCTGGCAGGCCGCCCCGTTACTGGCCTCCGCCCATCCCTGCAGCCTCATCTGCCGGCCCCTCCATCACTCACCGTCCGGCTGCGGGGTCTCTCGGTCCTCCCAGGCGCTTCCTCGGCCCGGAGCTTCCCCCTCACCTCCTTGGCCTGGCCACCCTGCTCCCTACGCAGCTGTAAGCCCAAGTGACAGTTTCTCGGAGAAGCCTTTGCCCTGCTCTAGACTTAGCAGGGTTCTGCTCTTGTTTTCCCCGATAGCACTCGGCTTATTTTATCTCTCAATTTACCACATTCTATTGTTAAGTGTGTAGTTCAAAAGAGAGTGTAGCAGGGTGGTCAAGAGCACAGATTATGGAGTCCAACTGCCTGAATTTGAATCAAGAGTCCATTAACATTTTGGTAGATTACTTGCTTGAGCTTTATCTGTAAATTAGGGACAATGATAATACCTCATCCTGTAGTTCTGAGGATTAAATGAGCTAATATGTGTTAAGTGCACTCTGAGTGCTCAGTAAATGTTGATTATTATTACTTGTTAATATTTCCTCCATTAGAGCTCTGAAGACAAGTGACTGGATGAACTTGGGATCCATTAGCATGATACATATAATATTGAAAAGGCTACATGAATAAATGCATGAGTTCTTGTGATTAAAACTTTGTTTTGTTGAATAAAATGTAAAAGTTCTCTTTTTTCTCTCTTAACGTAAAATCATTACCTATGTAGTTTGTACATTGCAGGGGATGGAAGATGGAGAGCTATTCATTATACCATTAAGGAAAGGAGAGAAACTAGTATCTTAATGTATTTAATCCATAGAACAACTCTGAAAGCAGGTGTAGTAGATGTTTTATTGATGAAGAAATTGAGGCATAAGGAGGTAAAGTAATTTCTCCTTGATCACACAGCTGGGAGGTGGTAGGACAGCTCCTGAAACCTGTATGTCTGCCTGTGTCCAAAACCCATGATCTTTCACTGTATCCCTTTTGAGAAAAGTGGCAGTTTAGGAAAATTTTGCTGGGATTACCTCAATTTTTAGCTAATGTGGAAAAAAGTAGAGACCACTTGAGGAGTGGTGGGCTTTCTATAGAAATGGCTCTGGTTGCCTATACTACAGTAGATATTTTGTATTCATTTACTACGTTTATTATTGGAAGAGCCCAGGCTTTGGGGGAATAGTGGAGTCTGCATTCCTGCCCTGTTCCTTTGCTTTGGTGAGCTTCGCCCTGCAAAAATGGAAGGAAGTGGTGGGCTACATTGTATTATGATCTCTAACTTTTAGTATATCTAGGTGTCCCAAGGACAAATGAGGTTTAGTGAGAATCCCTGAGAGTACTGGGGAAAGTATCCATTATATATTAAAATGCATGTAACTTTTGTAGTTTATTCTCTAACGTAACCATTGTTATTTTAATATACTAAATGTTTTAAATTCTTAACCAGGAATAATTTGTAACCTCTCCCCTTTTGCTCCCGGGTTCAGCAAGTCAAGTTGATGCTTTACGAAGCTGCATGTTGTTTACCTAGTGTATGCGTACGCCTCAGGGAAGAAACACAGTGAAAGAGTAGGTCTTTGTGCTTGAATCAGGAAGGGATCAGATGCTCATCCAGTTTGTAGCAGCTGCTAGAATGTACCTCTTCTAATTTTTGTTCATTACTTATTTACTTAAATTGATAATATATTTCCTCTTTGTTTTCTAGTGGTAGAATGAGAAATTTAGAAAAGAACACATTTACAAAAGAAGCTTTAGCTTTGGCTTGGCGATATTTTTTACCTACCTACACCTTCCAGATCAGAGTTGGTGCTTTGTATCTGCTATATGGATTATATAACACCCAACTGTGTCAACCAAAGCAAAAGGTAATATTTGGTGAGTTGTTTCTCCCCAACAGAAATATGAAACAGGTATAATGTTTTTACTGATTTAAATAGACATGCCAGTGTTTCAAAATTATAATACCTTTGTGAAAGAAGATTTACATTTATTAACAATTCTTTTACTCCTCTTGTTTGCAGATTAGAGTTGCCCTGAAGGATTGGGATGAAGTTTTAAAATTTCAACAAGATTTGATAAATGCACAACATTTTGATGCAGCTTATATTTTTAGGAAGCTACGACTAGACAGAGCATTTCACTTTACAGCAATGCCCAAATTGGTATGTCATTAAAATCGATTGTCTTTTCAAAATGAGAAATTATGCTTCATTGTTTATAAAGTACTTCAGTCTCCATAAAGTGGAAAGAATATTACATAGTTTCCAATACTTCTAGAAAGGCTTCTTAAAATAGGAGAATCTGCTTTCTGTTGACTTTTTGTTCAGTCTCTGCTTTTAAATACAGTATGTTTCTGGATGCCCTCTATTAAGCAGATTGTTAAAAGGGGAAATGAAATGTAGCATCTGTATTTGTTCCTTCCTTTCTTTAAATACCAGACAGGGTACTACTGAAAAGGACCAAGGACTTTTAATGTCCGTTGGTGAAAAGTTGAAACTTTCACTCAGAAAATATGATATTTCTTTGATCTTATGACAATTGAGATCCTAGGTTAAAAGAGCACTGGGTTCTAGTTCTGGTTCTGCTACCAGCTGGGAAATTATGGCACCTCCCTAATCTCATCTGAATATGTAAGCATGTGGCATGGCATCTTAAGGGCTATTTCAAAAGTCTGACAGTCTTTGAAAAAAGGATTATTTAATAAATATCTATTATAGTTACAGCTGTTTTTGTTTCATCCATGTTTACTGGTAGACAGTTTTTACTGTCTTATTTCTGTGCTTAAAAAAAAAAAAAACAACTTTAAAAGCCATTCATTGTCATATAGCTGTCATACAAAATGAAGAGAAAACTTCAGGGAGCCGAAGTTACGGAAGAATTTAAGGACCCAAATGATCGTGTAATGAAACTTATCACTTCTGATGCATTAGAGGTAAATTTGCTTTTATTCTCTTGAAAGTTTTTAAAAAATGTTTTATTGTTAACTATATATTGAGGTTATACTTGTACTTTCATCCACTGGATACTGAAAATATTTCTAATGGTTTTAACCAGTCATAGATTGCCTATTCTCTAAAGTATCAGAAATAATACATCCTAAATATATATAAATTTCAGGAATAAATCTTGAAACACAGTAAGAAACAGAAAGATGTAGAAGACTGGGCTTGGACTCAGGATATTTAGATTCAAATACTGAAACCACCATTTGTATTTGATGTTAGATGGATCATAAAACAAGAATTTGAAGTGACTCTATATTTATATTATTTTTTTAACAGTGTATGTTCATGTCCTAAGTTCCTTTTTACAATGCTTATTTAAAAACCCATTACTGAAAAACAGTGAGGCTATTCTGATAAAAATTTGAAATCAGGAATTACGGATAAAGAGATACAGATTTAAAATAGTTTTACCATCTAATATATTTTGGTATTTTATTTGAGTTGTACAGTATTGAGAAGAATTTTTCACATGGATAAGTAGTGGTACTCAGAGAGTTTTACGCACATGGAGAACCATTTTCCTGAGATTAAAGTAAAACCCCACCACGGGGCGGGGTACAGCCATCTATTCAATGATACATTCTCATTTCAGAAGAATGGATTCATATATACATATTTTATATATATATATATATATATATAGAGAGAGAGAGAGAGAGAGAGAGAGAGAGAGAGCGCGTGTGCGCGCGCGCGAGCCAGTACTCTTACATGAATAAGCAAGTGTGAGCAGCAGGTGAGAGGGCTTTGGTCATGTGACCCGCTTTTTAATATTAGGATTATAGTCCTTATTTCATCAAGTTGTGAGAATCGAAACCCAATTATGCCTGAATAGTGCTTACAGTGGCATATGGCACATGGTAGACTTAGTAAATGTCACTTCCGTTTTTGTTGTTCTGCGCACGCAGCTCAGTCTTTTCCTGTGTCAGAAGTAAATGAGGGATCATCAGGTCTTTGATTTGTTCCAGCATTCCACTATGTTTTAGATGCCTCCGTGTTCTAATAACTTCAGGCTCTCAGGTTACATCAATGATGTTGATAATTCAGGTAACACATTGATTTTTGAAAGCACACTGGGTCTGCTCAGTAAAATGGTTTTATTTTTGAGTAAGATTGTTAATCTGAGGTCCATATATCCCCTTCCCCTAAGTTGTATGATAAGTTGAGTGTCATACATATGGATATGTGGTTAGGGTAAGATACAATAACTATCCTCAGACAGCAAAAAGGTTGAGAATTAGAAGGAAATCGTTGGGAGTTCCCTGGCAGTATAGCGGCTTCCGTGCTATCAACGCTGTGGCCTGGGTTCGATTCCCAGCCAGGGAACTACCCACATTTAAAAATAAAATAAAATAAGTCCTGTGATTAACTAAAAAATAAAAAAGGAAATTGTTTACTAAATGTCTAAAGACACAGCATAGTGTAGGAGCTATACAAGATGTTTTGCATAGATTATTTTACTCCTCACAACATCCTTACAAAATAGATGTTTAATTAATTTCTTAATGTTTTTCAAAGTAGGTGTTTTTAATCCCTGATTTAAATAAAGTTGAGGACACTGAGACACAGAGATGGGAAGTTAGGATGTGTTGGAGTGAAGGTTCCATATGGCTGCAGTGCCCAGTTGTGGACCGCAGACCTGAGTGAAGTGTACCAAGAATTAGGATCTTTGCCCCCTAGTGGCTTAGAAAGGGGTTGGAGAGATTATATGTAGAAAAATAAATGTGATAAATGAACTTGGTATACCAGAAAGGATTTATCTTTTTGGCAGTGGAGAATCATTTAAAAGTTTTAGAGATTGGAGAGACTGACAGTATGTAGTCTTTAGGCTTAGGGTAGGGGCCAGTCAGAAGGAGAGACTGTGAAAGAGAAGCACGGTTCCTGCTGTGGAGATCTCGGTGGGTCTGCAGTCCGTTCCTCAGTGGAGAGATTGGCCTTCAGCAGTATGTTGAATTAAAGATTCCTCTGTTTAAAAAAATTGTATGTGACAGCAAACAGTTATGGGAGATTTTAGAGAACAGAGCTGGGGTGATGCAAAAAAGCCTATTAGGGTGATTGGAGAGGAGGGCCAGGCTATGAAATACCTATTCTTGGTAGCTTCTAGGAATGCACTAGTCTGTGTGAAGTTATCGTGACTTTAACTCTGACCTTTGGCTTGCTGCAGGTCTCCTTTGAGAGCCTTTCTCCTCATTATCTCTGTGGACTCTAGTCATCTTGTCTGTGCATAGCCTTTGACCCGTTCTCACTGATAATACTAAATTTAATACTTTTCTACCTTCCATTTACTGCTTGTAAATGCTATTAAGTCTCCATGTCAGCATCTCTGAATTCTGGTCATGATTCTGCCATTCATTGGTTCTAGTTTTGTGGTTAAGGAGGCATGATAAAATAAAGAGAATGGATATTGGATTAAACTCTCTGATTTTTAGTTCAAACTCTGGTACTTAACTATGACCTCCAACTACTTGTTTCATTTCTGAGTCTGTTTTTTCATTTACACAGTTATAATGCCACTATGTGTTGAGTTTTCAACATGTGGCATGAACTGTGTTAGATGTTTTATGTATGTTATCTCACTAATCATCACAGTAACCTTGTGGATTGAGGTGGTATTTTCCTAATTTTAAAAACAAGGAAACTGAGGCTCGGAGAAGTGAAATAATTTGCATAAATTAAGGTTCAGTCACTGGATTTGAATGTCCAAGTCTGTGATGGCTCCCAAGTCCAGGCACTTTCTTTTATTCCTTAATCCTTTAATTTTGTATAGTGCTTTACTTTATGTAGAACACTCTTACTGTGTAAGCTCGCTTATACTTTTACAGTGGCATCAGGTGGTGTTACTTAATTTTGGAACTTGATTCTCAGATTGAGGGATTTGCTCAAGCAAATGGTCTAGCAAGTGACAGGACTCAGGCTCAAAACCAGGTCCAGCAAGGCTCTTTTCCCTGCATTGTGTTGCATCTAGTGAAACAGTGGGAGTGCAGCATGTTGTAAACTGTAAAATGTTAGGGGCTCCCCATGTCTGGACATATGGGAGCACTCACCATTACTGAGCAGTTGCTGATTCCTTGAACAGGTCTATGTAAATTCCATCAAAATCTAGTCGAAATGAATTGAGTGGACTGACTTGGGGATGAGTCAGGTGTTGCAGTGGCCATCTGTCAAAGAAGTATCAATGGTTCTCTGCTGGTCTTTGAGCCAAGTGCCAGGACTGGTTTTATCTGGTTTCTTAAGTCTGCCTGCCCTGTGCTTTCCCCCCATAGACCTGCCCATTTGGCTGGAAGTGTCTTCGGGGGAGGAAGGTCTAAATATTATGTGATGGCGCAAATATTGTCATCAATCCCCCTCTATTTCTTTTAATCCTGAATCTAACACTAAGTAATGATGAAAAGCACATGAGGACAGGCACACAGGTTTTGAGATTTGTTCAAGTCAGCACACCTTCGTGGAGCATTGGATGAGAGTCCTTAAATGTAGGAATTTCCAGCTAAGGAACTATGTAAACAAAAACCTATGTAAACATCCTTGATGTGACCGTGTGAAATAAAAATGTGATCTTAGTTATCAGTAGTGATATTAATGATCTGTTGTACTACAAGTAATTTTTGTCATATTCTGGAATGCAATCTTCTCTTAACTAACTAGTCTTTCCCCATACAGTTTATGTTAGTTTATGTTTGTTGAGTTGAATTCAATGAATCCATTCCTCTGGAAGACAGCCTCTTCATTAATAAGGTTGTACTATTTGTTTATATGATTATATTATTTTCAGTATACTGTAGCATGTTATCTTTTTCAACTCAGTCACTTTGGAATGTCATTTTATTTTTTCTTGATTTTGCTTTTAAGTTTCTCCTCTAAAATTGAAATAAAAGTCTCATCTTTTCTTTTTACCTTTAGGAAATGCTGAATGTTCATGATCATTATCAGAACATGAAACATATCATTTCAGCTGATAAATCCAATCCAGACAAAGCCCTCAGCTTGATAAAGGATGATTTTTTTGATAATATTAAGAACATAGTTTTGGAGCATCAGCAGTGGCACAAAGACAGGAAGGTATGTGACTGCTCGTATTTGGATTATATCCACATGGCTGGACATGGGCGATGACACTGAGACGCAGCGAGTGGTCACATTCCTGGAGACCTGAGAGTTAGAGGGCTTCTCTTTTCTTTACCACTTAGTAGCTATGTGATATTTAACCTTACAAACAGATTTTATAGATAAATATGTAATTAAGTAATTACAATGAATACCAATGATGTAAATAAATAATACATATTTTTATATAAGCATATGTAAGGATGGTGGAATAAGTCATCTTTGCATACAGATTTATTGCAATCTTTATAATTTAGCGTTTTCCACAGGTTGCACACTGGCAGTCTTTAGGCCAAATCCTGCACACAGATGTGTTTTATTTGACACTGTGGATTCTAACATTGTTTTAAAACTATGAATTAATGACTTACATTTAAATATTTGTATACTTGTAAAATTCCAGACATCCAACGTTTCTAGAAAATCAGGTTGGGTAGCACTAGTTCTACTTGCTGCATGGCCCCAGACCTGAGTGGTGGCTTCTCTCATTGTGACAGAGCACGTGCTTCTGTTTACCACATGCTCTGCCAGCCTTGGTTTATTCATTTATAGACCTCATCCACACCAATCTTCATTTTAGTTTTCTGATCCAAAAACCGAGGCTAGAACTACCCGTATTCCACATTAACCTTTTTCACTGGAGAATATTTTTTGCTCTGGAAACCTAAAGGTTTTCAACTTTACTTTTGTACAACTGCTGCATCTTATTTTCATGAATACTTCTAAAAAAAAGTAAAAATAAGCGATTTCTGATTACTTACTATGTGTGAGATGTGTTAGTGTTTTTTCAAATGCTAGACAGGTATTATTATCTTACATCTTGTTTTTCAGAAAAATTTGTTGCTACTTTTTGGCTTTCCATTACATAAATTGAGCTGGCTCAAACTTAATTTTAGGAAAAAATATACATGGAAAGTGGTGAGGAGATGACAGTCTTGGGAAGAAGGAAATACTTTGCTTCCTTTACCCACACTTATTTTAGTGAGATGGCACATATTAGGGTGTTTGAATACTTTAAGGGCCACAAATGGATTATATGTATGTAGGTAGGCATTTAATGTAAAAATCTGTTGTTGTACTCTGTTAGTAAACTGTCTTTAATGAGTATACTAAGACTTCTGAAAACCTGAAGGAAAGGAGAATAAACCAGTTTTCTTAACTATTGCATAAAGTACATGTTACCCTTCATTCGTTAGGAGGCTTTAGGCCTTTTATTAATGAATTTTAGAACTATTCTGAAACCTGACCATGAACTCGGGATCAGGTGGTGAACCATGGTGTGATAACATGAAATGATCTTTTAGTTTTTCAGTAGTAAAAGTAAAAGATTCTCATTATTTGGAAATTGATTTGCAATTAATTCTTAGTTAACTTGAAATGTCAACGTGTATATATAATTTTTTTGCTCTTTTAGAATCCATCCTTAAAATCAAAAGTTAAAGATGGAGAAGAAAAGAGGGAAGGAAATTCACAAGGATCAGAGGTCAGAAAAATTCACTGTGTAACTGCTCACTGGGCAGTATTTTGACTAACTTCTTTTTATTTTATGTGTGGCTGTGATTCTGTATATTAAACATTGTAATTCTTGGGCAGTATTAGAATAAATATCTTAGAAAATGCTAAAGCATGGGCTCTGTGAGGAGGTAGTTTATTCTTAACTGGAAACCTTGTGAAAGACCCCGTCAGGTGCAGATTGGGAGTGAGGATGCCAGTGGTTTTGAGCAGGGAAAGGGAAGGGTGATGGTTGAAAGTGCCCTGCATCCTTACAGGGCAGAGCAAGGCTCTTCTGATATGCCTTCTCGCTTCCTATCAGCCTTTGAGCCAATGAGAAGCTCAGGGTACTCATTACTGCTTTCTGCCTCCAGAGTTTCCATTGTATCAGTGGATGTGACAAGGCAGATGAGCAGGGAATGGCCTGATCACCAAGGTTTTCATTCTTACTATTGTCCTTCAATCCTGAATGAAAACCATCAGTAGCTGTGGGATGGTATCATGGCCTGCTATGAGAGTGTGGTGTGTGTTTATGTGTCTTTACTCAGTGTGTGTCCAGTAAATGTCAGTTTCTTTTACCCTACCTTCTGTTTGAAATCTTTTCTGTGGGTGTTCATAATTTCACTTAATGTTTATGAGCTTTAAACATTTTCCCCTTCCTGTTTATTTTTAATTATAGAGATGTGAAAGAGCAGAATCATTGGCGAAAATAAAATCAAAGGCCTTTTCAGTTGTTGTTCAGGTAAGTTGGTGGTGGGGGGAGGGGTTTCCTGGCTGGGAATTGAACCTAGGCCGTGGCGTTGAGAGTGCCCCAGCCTAGACACTACACCACCAGGGAACTCCCTATTTGTTTTTTTAGGTTACAAATTTGTCTTTATTGGTTTCCTACTACCTCACAGAGTGTCAGGGTCAACCCCTTCTGGGAATAGAGCATTCGGGGAGATACTTATTTTGCCCCCTTATTCAACAGTAGGGGGAGGTTTAATAAAAATAATAATACAATAATAATGATGACTGTGATCAATAATAAAATATTCCCTATGGTTCCTTAATACTTATTATTGTATTACTTATTATTGAATACTTATTATTGAAGCTTTGAGAAGAAGAACTTCCCCCCATTTCTGAGAAGGGCCAGAGTGTGCCTGGAGACCCTCCAGGGGCCCCATTGGATGCCCATCTCCCACCAAGTAGCCCTTATAAATAGCCCCCATCCCATTCCTGACTAGGAATTATCTTCTCCTCTGGATGAATTAGATGGCAATGTCAGTTGGCTCCAAGCCCCTCTATGTTCCTAAACCCAACAAACTCTTCCCCAGAGGGAAAGGACCTTCCACACAAGTTATTTCTTAGTAAGGTAATTTAGAAATTGACTTGTGCCTTTCTGATTACATTTTTAGTTTTCATCAAAGTAATACATACACATAGTTTTAAAAGCCTAATAATACCATATAGCTTATATAATCCAACAGTCTCTTGATCCATCACTTCCCACCCTGTGTTCCTAGTTTCAAGAGGCAATCACCACCTTCACCTTCTTTGCATTTAGTTACTACTTCTGGTATTTGCCTGGAATTTTGATGCCTTTTTAAAAAAATGCCATTGTTCTTTATTGTCTTCCAGTTTTTGTATTCCTAATCATGGAAGGTTTTAGGATTTTCTCTTTATTCCCTGAGTCCTGAAATTTCACGATGATTTAACTTGGTGTACATCTTTGTTGTCATCATTGTGTGTGGCTCTCCTAGTGGGCCATCCATTGAGCTGATAGCCTTCAGTTCTGAGGTGTTTGTATATTGTTTCTTTGATAGTGTTCTGTGCTGCATTTTTGCTCTTTTTCTTTACTTGAACTTTTATTTTCTTCTTCTTCTTTTTTTTTTTCCCAATCTCTCTTTTCAGGGAGCTGTCTTAAACTTTATCTTCTGAACCATTATATTAAAATTTTTATTTCTGCTGACATGTTTTCATTACTAAGTTTTTTTCCTTCTCTGAATCTTTTTTTTCTTAAAAAATGTATTCTTTATCATTTTTTCTGCATGCATTATCTTACCTTTTTCAGGGTGTTAATTATGGTTTTTTTATATTTTCTTCTTTTTCCCCCAGAATTCCTGTGGTTATTTATTTTAATCTCTGCCTTTGATTTTGGTGGCATTTTTTACGTTTGAAGAGCCTCAGATCATATTTAAGAGTGATCACGGGGAGATACAGCTTTTAAACTTCTACTTGCATATTTCTTTCTCTTGGATCTAGTCATTTTTTGCCAGACAGCAATCTTCTGTTCTCTGTAGGGGAGTAAAGTGACAAATAAGCCCAGCTGCCAATGTGTGCGGAGCCTATGGGGAGAACCAGCTCAGAGGCTTACCGTTCCTTACCTGGTTTCACTTAACCTCCCTGTTTTCAGGAAGAGGCTGTGTCCCCTTCCTCAGCTACGTCAGTTCCTCAAGCCTTCAGCCTTTCGGGTCCAGGCAGCAAATGGTTTTTCTAGAGGCAGCGGTCCATTTGGATTTGAGGCTGGGAAATGGGACTCTTTTCTGTATGTAGATTTTTCAACACATCTACCCATTATTTTAGTCCCATTCTGAAAACTCTCATTCCTGATCCACTGGGATCAGCTTGCTTTATAGTAATTTCCTCAGTATAGGCACTTAGGTTTCAGCTTTCTTTCTTCTGTTGTCAGGTGTCACTCACTTTGCCACTTCCAGAATTTTTTTGTTCTTTCTTACAGCTGCTTTGTTTCTTATTTGTGTTTTGTGAGTTTGTTCATCTTTGTTCCTTTATTCTCATTTAGTGGGGTTTCAGGAGGAAGCACCAATAAATTTGTATGATTAATCCCAAATTTTATCATGGATTTTATTCATGAATCTAAGAATATCATTTTCTGGTTTTAGAAATAAAAGGGAATAAATAAAAAAATTAAAAGTGGCTATAGATAAGTTAAGTATCATATATTTGCTATGCCCCAGTAAATTGAGTACGAAGTATTGTTGAGTGAAAGCACCAAGAACAGTACATTAATTTTTTCAAATTCTTTAAACCAGAACTGTTTTCATGTTATATAGTGGTAATTGATATTTAGTGTATATCTTAAGACATTAAATAATTTTAAAAAAATTACTAAACAATTAAATTATGATCCCCATAAATTGTTACAGGTGTGTGTCACTGCATAGTTGTGATTTTTTTCTCCTTTACCAAATACAGTTAACATACAGTACATGGTAGCTTTTATTTAAACAATTGTTAATACCTACCTGCACTGCATATATGACATTAACTGAGAACACCTGTGCTGGGTCTCTGCTTAAGCAAATAAGGGAATTCTTTGACGGGTACAATTAAAAGGTCCTTGGACTGTCCCTCCATTTCTCACCTTCTATGTTGCTTTCATTGTCTTCAGGTTCTGTTCATGACACCTCCAGCCTTGCATGTTCCCAGCTTTAGGTGCAATGGAAACAGAATTTTCTTTCCTAATAGTTAAATGGAATTCTAAAATTGAGTTTTTTTAGCTACAATACAGATCATATGCACACCCCTGAACAAATCATAGTGGCCATTGGGATGTGGGACTCATTTTGACTAGAGGGGGGCCTCATGGCCAGACCTGGAGCCAGGTATAAGGTAGTTCCACTCGAAATACATGGTGGTAACTAAGGAAAATAAAATATTAGATAATTAGAAGGAGGGGGAAAAAAGGTTAGTAGGCAGTAAAAAGCAGTATTTGTCTTTTACACCTCCTTTTCCCAAGCATGCAACTCTAACTCCATTGTAGCCCAGTTTGAATGGATGGTGATGACAACTGCAGGGATGAAAGAGTATTTACATGCAGTAGGTCTTAAGCAAGTCAGTATAATGGTAAAGCACTTTATGACAAGTATTTCTGTCAATCTTTCCTCATCTTTGTGTGTTTTGTCTTTATGAGTTCATTTTGTGATTCATTTTGTGCTTCATTGTGGTTAATTGGATTTCTAACTCTTAAGGCATCCAAGTCAAGAAGACATCGTCAAGTAAAACTGGACCCTTCTGACTCTGATTCTGCATCTGGTCAAGCACAAATCCAAGCAACTAGGAAAAAAAGGAACAAAGAAGTATCGAAATCAGCAGGAAGGAAGATGTCTTCCAGAAAAAGAGGTAACTTTTTAAAGTCTTTTTGAGATACAACAAGGATGAATGGGACTTATTTACAATGTCCACTCACTCTTTCTTCATTATAAAAAAGGATTAGATACTTGTTTGAGAATATTGTGAGATTAAAAATAAATTAGTTATCTTAGATGCTAAGAATCCTACTGCTGTAAGGGACCCTAGGAGTCATCAAATTCATCATTTCAGAGGTGATGAAATTTAGGCCCATGTAGATTAAATAACTTCTCCAAAAGTGATACAGCTAGATAGTTATATAATCAGTTTAGAATTTTCCAGGATATACTTCATTAGTAATTTTTGTGTGTGAAACAAACTTATGTAGAATAAGGTGTAAGTTATGATAAGTAATAACATTCTATAAACCACATTTCCCTCTAGTAGCTGCAATAATTAAGCTGTATCTACTTTTCTTTTGAAATAGTATATCCATAAAATTACCTTTGATATTTGGTTCTTTTTTTATGTGTGAAAATATAGAAAAGTTAAAGTTATAGAAAAGTTAAAAGTTAAAAAGTACACTCTGAGATGGTGGAAGGGGCTGACCCAGGAGTGGGAAGCAGCCTGGTATTTGCTTCTTAAGAAATAACTATATATTTCAATAATTTAATTTTTTAAGTTTACACAAATATAATATATATGTACCATACATAAAGTTGGAATCTGATTAGCTGGCTCAGGGAGAAAAAAAGAGCATTAGAAACATTAGTAAATATTTAATGCCTAATATAAAACATATTCCTAGCTACTGTAGCAGTATATGAAAATATTATATGACAGCCTTTTAGCATGTGTTTTTCCTTATGTTGAGATAGTAGAGGGAGAATTGAAGTTAAATACCTTTAATATGGTCCAGATATAATTAAGTTCTATTGCTTGAAATGCACTGAGAATTCAGAGGAGGTACCACATTTGTTAAGGATAACCAAGAAATGCTTCCAAAGGAGAATTTTTCAGTTTTTTTACAAAGCTAGCAGATAACTGAAGAAAACTGTTAGACCCATTTCACTTTCTAGTATTATTGAAAAAAATCCTAAATTATATGTATTAAAAGAATCCCAGATACAAAACACCTTGACAGAGTGCATTTATTGTAGGATGCAGAATGGAATCTGTCAATATAATTTGCCATATAAGTAGGTTAAAAGGGAAAATGTGAATTTATTCACTAGTTACCAAAGAAGACAGGTGATAAAATTCAGTATACATTCTTAATTTTTAAAAATACCCTCTAGATTAAGGGGTCAGCAAACTTTCTTTTTTTTTTTTTTTTTTTTTTTTTTTAACTCATTTTTATTGTTAGACTTATTGGGGTGACATCTGTTAGCAAGGATTACATAGGTCTCAGGTGTACAGTTCTACAGTGCATTGTCAACTTGTTGTATAATAAGTTCACCACCTAATGTGACTTCTCTTTCATCACCTTATATTTAGCTTCCCCCCCTCCTCTCCCACCCCCTCCCCTTTCTCCCCTCCCTAACCCACTCGTCCCCAAATAAACATTAAACTATTGATTGTGTCCATGGGTTATTTGTTTGTTCATTTCTTTTTTCTTTGCTTTCAGTTTTATATTCTGCATATGAGTAAAGTCATACAGTTCTTTGTTTTTTCTGTCTGGCTTATTTCACTAAGCATGATGATCTCCAGATCCATCCATTTTGTTGCAAATGGCAATATTTCATCTTTTCTTATAGCTGAGTAATATTCCATTGTGTATATGAAACTTTCTATGAAGGGCCAGATAGTAAATGTAAACATTTAGGCTTCGTGGGCCATATGATTTCTGTCAAAACTGCTCACCTCTGCCATTGTAGGGTGAAAGTAGGCATAGGAAATGCATAAACCAATAAGTGTGTCCCAGTGAAGTTGTTATTTGCAAAAACATGGTGGGTCAGATGGGGCCTGTGACCACAGTTTGTCAGCCCCTGCTCCAGATAAAAGAAGAAGATGGTTATTCCTTCAATTTAATTTTAAAGAGTGTCTATATAATATGTATGTCTGTGTTATTAGACCAAAATCCACCTCATGTTTGATATTACATTGAAGGATTACAATTTTATTTAACATTGTTCTTGAAGGGCTAATCAATGTAATTAGGCAGGAGAGTAACGTGAGATATGATTAAGAAAGAAAGGCTACAAAATTATCATGATTTGCAGATGACGAATTTTATGCCTTAAAAATACCCTAAAGAGAATTTGCTGAAAAAATTAGGAACAAAAAGTTTATAAAGTTAAGTAAAGGATAGCACTACAGACTTTACAGAAATTAAAAGGATAGTAAGAAAAAATTATGGATGATTTTATGCTAGTAAGTTAGATAGCTTAGATAAAATGGATATATTTCTTAAAAGATACAAATTTCTAAGACCAACACAAGAAGAAATAGAAAATTTAAGTACTTTTATGTTTACTAAAGGAATTAAATTCCCAGATGGCTTCACTGGAAATTCTAGCAATTGTTTAAAAAAGGAATAACATTAGTCCTTTTCTTTCAGAAAACATAAGAGGGAACATTTCCCAGCTTACTGACCTTACAGGAAGACCAAAGACCAATATCCCTCATGATCATAAACATAAAATCTTTTGAAAATATTAGCAAATTGATTCCAACAATATATTAAAAGGACAATATGATAGGACAAACTAGTGTTTTCCCCAGGAATAGAAGGCATCATTCACCACATTAGCGGAATGAAAGAGAAAAACTACATAATCATCCCAGTGTATGTAGGTAAAATATTTGACAAAATTCAGCTTCTATTTATGATTTTAGAAAATGAACAAATTAGGATTATAAGAGAACTTCCTCATCTAGATAAAGGACGTCAGTGAAAAGCTGTAGCCAACTTCGTACTCAGGTGAAGCCATGCTTTCCCCTAAAACTGAGAACAGGTTGGGGCTGCTTGCTGTCCTTGCTCCTGTTGTACATCGTCTTAGAGATGCCAGCTAGTGAAGTGAGACAGAAACAGGAAATAATAGACGTTTAGATTGGAAAGGAAGAAGTAACGCTGTGTCTATTCGGAAATGAAATTATTCTTTACATAGGAAATCTCAAAAAAATCTACATAATTGCTATCTGAACTTACAAGTGAGGTTACCAAGGTCATTTCTTCATACTAACAATGAATAATTTGAAATTGAAATTTGACATTAATTTGCTGTATAGGTAACAAAATACATGCAGGCTTGAAAACTACAAAACAATGAAAGAAATAAAGATTTAAACAAAAGGGGAGATATATGGTCTTCATGGGTCATAAAACCAAATATTGTTAAGATGTAAACTAATCCCAAATTGTTCTATGGATTAAATTAAATCTCAATAAGAAATCCTAACAGGGTTATTTTGTGTAAGTTAACAAACTGATTCTTAAGTATATATGGCAATTCAAAAAAACTAATGTAGTCAAAACAATTTTGACAAATAGCTGTAAAGCTTCAGAAATCAAGACAGTGTGCTAACTGCAAAACTATAGACATATCAATGGAAAAGAACAGAGAATTTGGAAATAGAGCCTTATGTGTATGGTCAAATTTTATTTCCATGAAGGTGCAGAAGCAAGTCAATGGAGAACGGAAAGTCTTCAGTAAATGGTGCTGATACATATGCAAAAAACAGATCCTTGACTCATACCTTCCTTCATGTACAGAAATTAATTCAAAATGGAGCATAGATCTAAATATAAAACCTAATAGAAAACTTGTGAAAGAAAACAGAAAATTTGATCTTTGTTTGGGGAAACATTTTTTTATATGTGATATAAACACAGCCATAAAAGAAAAAATATTGGTAAATTGGACTTCCTCAAAATTAAAATTCTTTGGAAGACACTGTTAAAAGACAAGCCACAAAGTGGAGAAAATATGTGCACAATGCAAACCTGATAAAGGTAGTAATATCCAAAATAGATAAAGAACTCTCAAAACTTAGTAAATAAACAATCCATTTTAAAAAATGGGTAGGTAAAACATTTGAATATACACTTTAAAGAAAATACATGGATGACAAACACATGAAAAGAAGCTCAACATTTTTAGTTATTAGGGAAATGCAAATTAACACCACAATGACATTCCACTCTTCCCTGTCAGAATGGCTGCAAAAACCAAAACATACAGTAACAAAAGCTGGTGGGGATGTAGAATCACTGGAACCTTCGTGCCTTTCCGGTGGGAATCCAGAATGATACAGTCACTTTGGAGCACTGGCAGTTTCTGATAACGTTAAACATACACTTGCTGTATGATCCAGCAGTCTACTCCTCGGCATTTACCCAAGAAAAATGAAAATGTATATTCACGCAGAAATTTATATGCAAAAGTTTACAGTGGTTTTATTCACAATTGTGAAAAATAGAAAATAGCTTAAATATCTTCAACTGGTCATTGGATAAACAAATTGGCATAACCATACAGTGAAGTACTACTCAGCAATAAAGGAACTACTCAAACGTTGTAATGACATGGATGAATGTCACTTGCATTGTGTTAAAGGGAAGAAGCCAGACACAAAAGGCGACATACTGTGTGATTTCGTTTATGAGACATTGTGGAAAAGGCAAGTCTATAGGGACAGAAAACAGGTTATTGGTTACTGGGAACGGCAGGTAGAGGAAGGTGTTGAGTGCAAAAGAGCACAGCGGAAATTTTGGGCATGCTAGAACTTTTCTGTATTTTGGTTACGGTGGTAATTGCACAACTATGCATTTGTCCAAACTCCCAAGTCTGCACATTAAAAATGTTAAATTGCATTATATATTGTTAATAGTTCCACAACCAAACCCAAACCACATCAGAGACCATGAGGAGAAGATTGATTAGTTTAATTATAATTAAAAAAAATTACTTCTGGTAGATTAAAATGCTTTTTCTAGGGTATCAAAGGTACTGAAGTTTAGAAATCTGCACAAACTTTTTTTATTAATAATAAACCTTAATCCATACAAGTGCAGCAGAGAGGTAAGGTGGTCAAGCTGCTTTCTTAAACACATGAAAACAGGTTTGTTTGTTTTCTTTACGTAGTTGAGGAACAAAGGAGGAGCAAGGGCAAGATAGGAAAGAAATTAAATGAAAAGTTCCTTTTCATCTTAATTGTTTGACAGGTATGGTTTATGAAATAGTGCTTCCTTCACTAGGCATGTTTTATTACGGAATGTAGTTACCGAAAACATCTTCATAAACTCTGGAATTAACTTTTAAGGACAGGTTCGTTAACACATGAGATTTGTTACTGAATTCACCCAGACATGTTAGAGAGGATTTAACTTGTGAAAAAGAAAGTATAAAAAAATTTAGATATTTAAAAGCTAAAATTATAATAGCAAACAGAAATGTGCATTTTAAAGTACATACCTTTTTTAAAAATGCAATACTTTAATGGAAGAATTAGCCTGTAATTCTTCTGTTAAAATAAAGAAGATGGAGGAAAAGGGAAGAAACAGAATTAGTCAAACATAGATATTTTATTCAATCTTTATCAACACAGCACAAATTGTATAATATCTGCTGACATCAGAGAATAATCGTGGGTTACTGCAACTTTATTTTTTAATCACAAATGTAATTTTAAAGTTAATAGCGTTGTTTATGAATGAACACACACTTCCTTTTATCACCACACATGCTCTACAAGATACACTTTTCTAGTCATAATTTGCCATGACTTTACATTTTCCAAAACATTGGAGGTTTTCTACATCAACCTCCTGTTGCCTGAAAAAATATTCTAATCAAATTTTATCAAATACCATGTCATATCAGGTCTCATTTAGCACACAATTTCCATGTCCCAATAGCAATCCCCTCCCCCACAGTCCCTCTTTATTCCTTATGCGACCTTGTGCTTCCCCGCGCACTTTTATCGCCTGATATATTACAATTTGTTTCTTTATGGTCTGCCTCTTCCCACTGGAAGGTAAGCCCCACATGGATAGATTTTGGATTAAGTTGATTTACTCCAGCACTTAGAAAAGTACCTGGCATATAGTAGAGCCTCAATAAATATTTATCATTAAATGATTAAATATGGGCTCAACTATTTTATAACATAGTATTTCATAGAGTACATATGTTAATAAATCCCTGTCAGCACAGGAGGCAAGAAATTAAATGAAAATTAGTTTAAGCTTCCTGCTCTGAACACATGGATGCTGGGATCTTAATGGGGTGCAGAGTTTATGTAATGAAGCGATTGCTTGAAGATGGAGTGAGTAAACTGTAGCAATAAACTTCCATTTTAAACACAATTCAAACTTCATAAAATGATACCAGTTTTCCATTAAGTCATTAAAATAGAATTTTACCTTTACTTGCAAGTCCTGTGTACTAATTATAATTTTTATGTGGTAATAATGACATTATTTGTGTAAAAAATTTTCTCAAAGATTAGCATGCTCTGTTTTCATATAAAATTATTTCTTTATCCATTTTCAGATGATATACAGAATATACATAAGGAAGATAAATGTTTAAGTCTGAGTATGCCTGTAATTACAGAAGAGGACGAGGAAAATGAAAGTTACAGTGAGACAGGTACAGATGGAATTTTTTCACGCTCCTGAAGGAAAGCTGTGTTTGTAGTGCATCAAGGTTTAGGGCCCTTGAAGAGCGTAGTGGTTGGCTGTGTGTTCTTGTGATGTTTTTCTCTTTGGCACTTTGGAGAATCTTAGTTTTAATCATACCGTTAATCAAGACACTTAAAAGTAGTAATTGGGAATCCATTGATGATAATGAATATAATGTGTTTAAGAATAATGCCTAATGCCTTTTTTTTTTCATTTGGGTTGTATATTCATCCAGCAGGTATTTACTGACTGCCTGTTGTGTTTCAAGCATTAAGCTAGGTACAGAGATGGAAAGATACATACTATAAGAATTTAATAACCATTTTATTTTAATCACAGCGATTGTAGATCTGAGCACAGTGACTGGCCCCTAGTAGACCTAAGTAAATATTGTTGAATGAATCATGTCAGAATGTGCCCTCAAGGACCTTACAGTTTAGTGTAGGAGGGAAACAAGCCAGTACATTATGGTGAAGAGGAACAGAGTGCTACAGAAGCATAAAGAAGACAAAGAATAGACAATTAAAAGGGAGTCTTTGTTCCTGAGAAATCTGAGCACTTCTGTGGTTTGCTGATGTCATAATAAAACAGTCTTTTACAGTCTTGTGGTGAGTTTCAAACTGTGGTTTCTCTCCACCCTTGCTTGCTGACTTTTACTGTCTGTAAACTATTATCACACACATACGTACACATGCACCTTTAGGGCTAGCTGCAAGCTTGTGATTTTTAAACATTTGGTTTTCATTCAATCATAATTACATATGTGTGTAATTCAAATAATTCCTCTTTGTCTCTAAATGACCTGTTTGTGTTGTCAGTTTTTCATATTTCAATTCCATTGATTATCTATTGACTTCTCATTGAGGCAGGCAAGGATTTAGTTCTCTTACATTCTGTGCCTTCCACCCCAACACACCTGTGCTTCCCAGCCCCCACTCTCCAGATACAACTGTTATTTACAGAACATTATGGGCAGTAGGGCCATGTGACATGCTAAGATTCTTCCTTAATCTGCAATTTATTATTTTTTCTGGAGAGTTCATAACATTTTCTGCCTTATTAATTCATATTTTTTTCTACGTACTTGTCGCTGATTTATCTGCACTCTTCCTCAGTTGTATAAATCTCCTCTTGGTATGCTCCAACACGGTAGGCATCTTACCAGTTGCAGCTTTGGAGAAAAGTCTCATCCAGACTCGCGACCTCTTTCGTCTTGACGGTTCTTATGGCCTTCCACGCTCTGCCCCGGCTGCCGCTTGCCTAGGAGTGTTTTCTTTGTCTCAATTTTGTCTTTGGCTTTTCTTACTCCTTTTTCTGTCACTCTGCTCTATTATTTTCTTTTTCCATTGGTGAGGAATATTTTTTTCTTTACATCTTTGATGATCTTCATGTTTTTGTATCTCCTATTATTATTATTAATATTTTTTACTTTCCATTATCCACAGAAAATAATTTTTGTTTGTTTGTTGTTGTTTTGTTGTGGTTGTCGTTGTTTTGTTGTTGTTTTGGTGGTTCCCTGCCTGGGAGTCGAACCCAGGTCATGCGTTGACAGCGGCCAGCCTAGCCACTACACTACCAGGGAAGCCCACAGAAAATAATCTGATTAAAATTTTTTTGACTGTATTCATTGCTTACAGTCTTGCTTTTCTTTTCTTTCTTTCTTTTTAAAAATATTTTTATTGTTAGACTTACTGAAGCGACATTGGTTATCAAGAGTTTCTTCTATTATTTTCTTTGTTTCAATGACCAATAACTGTTAGATTCACAACAATTTCTCGATGGACGCTTACTTGCATGTTATTCTGGCATGTGTTCTGGTAGCCAAAAAGATGTATGGTGCTAGTGTTTTGGGTTAATTTTAGGGTTTAATTGAAGTGAAATTGAAATCTTTGGCACTTTTTATCTCTCTTAGCACTGGCCTAGTTATGTTTTGGATCCTGCGCACTGGGTGGTTCTGTGCTAATTATAGGGAAAACATGCCCATTTGAAACAACTTCAAAGTAGCTTACTGTTAAGTAGGGTTTAGGATGACTCTGCTGTACATTAGTAAGTTTTCAACAGCACTGTCATTTTGAAGAGAAAAATCATATATATGTCATGTTTAAGATTTCTTGTTGGGGCTTTGCTGTGATGGCATTCTTATTTAATATCAATTAAACATCCATATAGTTGTATGTTTTCAACTAAGTATTACTTATTTTACATTTGACAGACTTCTTATTTTTGTCTTTAGAGTTCACTGCACCGAAGAGGAAAAGAAAACACAGAACAAAGAGCTTGGTGTAGAGGTTTTAATTTTGAGCTTTCTGACAGAAGAAGAGATTTATGTTTTGTGTATTGAACAGGAAGACTGCCAGTATTAAAAATAATTCTTCTGGGAAACTAGGTTATTTCTTTGAAATGTCAATACTTTAACATAGTTCTAGAATAAAAGTATAAAAAATTAGAGTAATAATTTACTCAGAAATTTAATTTTAACATTTTCTTTTATGAAATCTGCATAAATGAGATAAAATTTGGATTTAGAATGCTATAGAAATAATCTTGTTATTTGCAGGCCATTAGTATTTCCTGTAACTTCTTGTGTTATTATACTATCTTAGTACTGTTCTGATAATATTAATTATTGTATTAACATCTTTTTTGAAATATTAATGTTTAATACATATAAATGGCTATTTTGTATCTATAATATGGTAATGAATTTGTTTATGATGCATATTAACTATTTTATGTATTGTATGGTTACATAAAGTTTTTGCCTTATTTGCTTTATTTTTTAATATATGAAACTTGGTTAGTAACTTATGTGATTGATAACTTAGGGAACTCAGTTTCTACTCTGCAATCAATTAAATATTCTTTGGTGCTTGTTTTAAAGCTCCTTTGGCCTATCTATTTATGTGTGTATACATTCTGTTTGTATCTGTATAGATATATGTATGCATCTGTACACACACACACACACACACACACCACATCTTTATAAATTGATTAATAAATACATTAAGTAAAACACTTAAATATCGACTATTTCTAATAAATACTTTAAGAGTGGTAATATAAATTCCAGAATGTGTCTATGGTACAGAATACTTGGTACTCAGAAAAACATTTTATAGGTTCCTGAATGTACCTCTCTTAATTTCTTATTTGAAACATTTAAATGGAGATTGTTCATGCCGTGTTGTTTGAATTACTGCCAGTGGCAGCACATCTCCTTATCATGCGGTTTACTCTTACAGTTGATTATACTCCATGCTGTTTACCAGCATTGTTTATTCAGGAATTCTGCAAATGTCTTGGGAGTGACAATGTGTGATATCTATAATCTAAAACCAAAATAATGACACAAGCCCAAATAAAACTTTCATTTATTAGAATCTATGTCATCACACTAGCTACTAAACAAAATTGTTTTCCATAACTCATTTATGTTGGTATTTCTTTTGGATTAATCTACACATGATTAATCAAATTTGTGTGTGTGTGTAAAATTTTGATTGTGCTAAGCAGATGTTTCTGGTAATAGATGGGACAGTTTTCATAATGTGGACATTGGACAGAGCTTCTGAGATTTAAATATCCTGGGTCCTGGGGTTGGGCCACTTGGAGGTAGGGATCCATTATTGGCCACTTGTATACCAGGTTATTTCCTTGTCTGATCATTAAAGTTTATAAACATTTTATAGCTAACAGTGAGTTGCCTTCTGTTTTTTTCAGTATAATAGATGAGGTATCATTTCACTTGTACAATGAAGAAACTGTACTTTAGGATGGTAAATGACTTGCCCACATTCACAAAAATAGTAAGTCTGAAGGTACAAATATAGGACTCTGGGCCATAATGTCAGTGGCATTTTATATAAGCCAACAGAAATGGAAATCTAGAGGGATACTTTTGACTACAAGCAGTAAAGCCATATTTCAAAGTGGCTGAAACAATAAGGTAAGTTTGTTTTATAACCACTTGAATCTCAGTGTGGAGTGGCTCTGGGTTATATATATTTGGGTTATATCAGTTCAATGATGGGTTCATATACGAGTACTGTCTGGAAAAAATCCAGCCATAAATGTCTATTTTGCATATTACATGGCTGGATTTGGGTCCTTAGGGAAAGCTTTATATCAGTGTAGAGAACTGTTTACCAGCCAAGTTCCTAGATGCTAGCCAAGGGCCAGCCTTGCAAGCAAGCCTTTCTCAGGGTAGCAGTCTCAGTCCTGCTGTGGTATGTCTTCTCTGCACAGGTGGGTTCATTTCTCACCACTCGTATTTCAGACAATGTTGTGTTGACCTTTGTATGCATATCTTAGCTCACTTACGTTGGTATTTCTGATGGGTAAGTCTACACATGAATTTGCTTGTCAAACTGTGCGTGTGTATGTGAAATTTTTATAATTATTGCCAAATTGAGCTTCAGAAAGACTGCCCATTTACATTCCTACCAACAGTGTTTGTGAGGGACTCTCCACACCTCCTTTATCCTCGTTATCAATCTTTGTAATTATCATCAGTGGAATACAGCCTGCGTCTTGACAGAAGATGTAGAAAGATAGATGAAAGTAACAGAATTGTCCTAAGCAGATGTGAGTTGTTATTGGTTATATCTGACAGTGCAGTGCTTTAGCTGATTGCAAGTTTTTCATGAATGTATTTCAAAGATAGGGTGTGAATCACTTGATAGATTTGCTTTAAATGTGAAATTGAAACTTATTGAACGGAGTTATGTTTTAACAGTGGGTTTTCAGAATTAAAATGTGTCCATACCCTAGTTACCTATTAAATTATTTGTATGTTCAACTTTATTGTAATAAAATAACTGTACCAAGTCATAAATACTTGATTTTAATATTAAATATTTATTAAATTAATGGTGTGTAAGAGATGAAGCATTGTGGCAGTGTTCATAAACAGAAGCTATATTTTAAACCATACCTTTTTACTTTCAGAAATCTGAAAGGGTGAATAATACTTTCACATACAGGGTGGCCCCAAAGTAGGTATACAGTATAGTTTTTATTTTTGTGTATCTCAGTGTGTGTGTGTGCCCATAAAATCTGTTGTGATGAATTTCATTAATTCAACTGTATACCTACTTTGAGGCCACCCTGTATGTGAGAGTATTATTCAAAGTTGAGAATTGGAATTTACGATGCTTCAAAGATTTTCTAACTGTGAATAGATACATTCAATGTGGGGGCACACTCGCTATCTCTTTAACTCCCAATTAAAGTGTGTGTTCCCTGAAACATAGTTATGCCATCTGCAAGGTATTTTCTACTGGCAAGGGAGGGATACTGAACCAACTTTTAGACAAAGAATTGGTCGTCTTTGGAGGTTTCCAGAACAGTGATAAAATAGGGAAATGCATTAAAAATGCATTTATCTAAGTGGTTTGAATACTTGTAATCTTCTCACCTAGAAACTAGGAAGTTAAACGTTTGTATCCTAGTTCTGCCACTGATTCATTGTGTATCCTTAAAAAATTGATTTCTTTTTGTTTAAATCCTTTTCTCAGCTAGACATTCAAGATAATACAGAACTATTTTACTGACTTGTCAAACGCATTAAGAACTGCATACTGCTTTGAAAATGCAAGGCTATAAATGCTGAACTGCAAAATAATTACCTCTGGGAAGTGTAAGCTTTTAAAATGTACTTGGAAGCCAAGGAAACCAGAGTGATTATTAGTGCTAATGTGATTTTTTAAGGTGATTTTCTTAAGTCCTAATAATTAAAAGGTTATGTGTTTACACAGATCCTCAGATTGACATGAGACAAAGTTCTGATGGCTCATTTGACATCTGCAGGAGCACCTGGTTTCCTTTCTTCAACTTGAGTTAGTTGTAATGTATATCCTCTCCCTAATAGCCTATTTTGGTTATGACAGAGTCACACATACAAGTATATAGAGAGATATCTTTAATTCAGATGTTTTTAAAAATGAGCTTTATGAACTGAATATTACTTTGGCATAAAGAGCTTAGGAATATATACAGTTGTTTATGCCTTCCCATTTTACCCTTGATTCTTGAATTTGAAGAATGCTTGCTTTTTAAATGGCATTGAGGACTCTCTGGGTGCTTAACTATTCACATTTTCATTTATCATTTGAACAACTATGTAGTAATTTTCATAGCACATCAAAAATATTCCCTGTATTAATGTAAATGTTAGCACCTCAGGTCGTATAACCCCTTTTTATATGACATTTTTCCTTCCTGAATTATTTGGTTTAATGTGCTGTATATTGTAGATCTGGATTCTTTTTTTATGAGATAAATTTGGACAGGCTCCTTGAGGTTGCAAAGAACAAAGACTGCTATCTTACATGCTAGAGGCTTATTTTAAGAGTACAAAGGCACTCGTCTTATCAGAGGCACAGCTTGGAAAGCTGAGAAAGTGCATCTTTGTCATATAGTGAACACAGCAGCTCCAATAGCTGGGTTGTGTCCTCGTCTTGAAATGGATGTCCCTTGTTAAGTAGTCACAATATGCACACTCTTATTCATGTGTTTTTTCAGCATCTCTGCACATTTCTCCCTCTGCTACTTCTTTTCCTGAAAGAGGTTTGATTGATTCTACTAGTTAGAATGCAAGAGGATCCCTGATTGGGCACAGATGACTAGGGCATTCTAGCCTCCCTTACGCCCACCCAAATGATGGCTGCCCTTAACCAGGACATAGATCCGTGGTACAATCAACTGTGGCCAGTGTAACAGGGTCACAAGCTACAGGGCACAGCAAATTATGGGAAAGACCCAACTCTGGCAGCTTAGAGGTTGTGGGCAGGACAGGCCTTTGTGATCTCATGGATTTCTCAGCCCAATCATGATTGGGTTAAAATGATAATGGTGTATACATTATTGTCAATATTGCAACTCTGAAGTAATCAAGTAGTGGCAAAATGTTCACTTGACCAACAGCAGCATTGCTCAGTGGTTAAGACAAATCGTGCGGGCGCCAGACTGGCTGGGTTTGCTCTTGATTACCATGTAAGAAGTTAGTGGTGTATATATCCTTCCCTCAACATAGTTCCATTTAAGCCCCCTTCTATGCTTTGTGATAGTGTTATATATTTCACTTCTATGTGTTATAAACCTCATCAAACAATTCTTGCTTTACACAAAAAATAAAAAATATATTACATTTACTTACATATGCTTTTCTTTCCTTCATGTAAATCTATGTTTGCATTTTGGAATAATTTGTCTTCAGTCTGAAAATTTTCTTTTAATATTAATTTCTATTAGCTAAACACTGTTGGGGACAAATTCTATCAGCTCTTCTGTGTTTGAAAAGGTCTTTATTTCACCTTCATGTTTGAAAGGTAAGTTTGCTGGATTTAAAATTCTAGGTTTATACTTTTTCTCTTTTAGCACTTTAAAATTTGTTCCATTGTCTTCAGCCTTCATTATTTCTGATGAGAAGTTAGTATTCATTCTTACTGTTCTTCCTGTATATACGAGGTTGGACAATTTTGGAAACTCATCCTAGAAAAAGTGCTACATACCTCACTGCTGAATATCAATCACTATGGTCACCTTCAAGGTACTCCCCTTGGGAAACTATGCATCAACACTAGAGCGTAGTCCACCCCTCAAAGCAATTTTGGAACTCTTTCTGGAATGGCCATCAGAGCTGTCATGGTAACCAACATCTGACAATTAAGTTCTCAAACTTGCCACCGTGCACTTGTATTGGCAGCACTGTACAAACAACTCGGTATGGTGTTACATAACTTTCCCAAGGTATGGCAACAGCTCTGGTGGTCATTCCAGAAAAAGTTCCAAAATTGCTTTGAGGGATGGACTAAGTACTGGTGTTGGGACATAACTTCCCAAGGGGAGTCCTGCAGAGGTGACTGTAGTGATGATATTCAGCAATGAGGTATGGAGCACTTTTTCTAGGATAAATTGGTGAAATGAATTGTTTGGCCTCATATGATATGCCCTTTTTCTCTGGCTGCTTTTAAGATTTTTTCTTTATTATTGGTTCTCAGCAGTTTGATATGTGGCTACTGTGGTTTATTTTCTCACTCATACATGTTTTTCTGCATTCGTCTCACTCCTTTCTTTCTGGACTCCAGTTCCATGTCTATTAAGTACTTGATATGTCGCACAGGCCACCATGGCTTTTTTTGCCCCTAACAATGTTTGTGTTTCAGATTAGATGATTCCTTTTGACTTGTTTTCAGGCTCACAAATTCTTTTTTCTTATGTTTTCAACCTGCTGTTAACATTACTGCAGTACTTAAAATTTAGATGTAAGTTTTTAATTTTAGGATGTCCCTTAGTTTTTTTTCATGGTTTTCATGAAATTATCCATTTCTTTGCCCATTATATCCATCTTTTGCTGCAGATTGTTTAATATACTCATCTATTTTGAAGTCTTTGGTAGTTCCAACATTGGGGTCATCAGATGTGTGTTTCTACTGGCTGATTTTTTTTTTCTATTGACTATGGGTCTCATTTTTTCATTTCTTTCCTTGTCTAGTAATTTTTATTGTATGATGAAACATTATTAGAGGTGCTGGATTCTATTATCTCCCTTTGAAAAGTGTTGAGTGTCATTCTAGGAGGCAGCTAAATTACTGACAGAGCATCTTGCACTTGTAGAGTTTTGATTGTAGACCTTGTTAGCTGGATCTATGGTTTTTGTCCTTAGTTTTACAGTAAATACCCTAGTCATGGAATGTAGCCTTTACTTTAAGGGTGTGGCCCTTCTTAAGTTTTAATGGAAAACCTAAAGTGATTGCCATATCATGCTCTCATGGCAGGGCTTGAACTTCGAACTCAGGAGACCCCTGAGTTGGCAGCTGCTGAACAGTCTGCTCAGGACTTTCAGCTCTGCAGCAATTTATTTGTCCTGGAATCAGTGGAGTTGTTGTCCTGCTTGCAGCCTAAGATCTGTGGGATCTTGCACTCACATTTTGGGGTTGCCCTCTGTAATTGCTGCTTTCAGGGATTTCCCATCTTGAATCCAACCATCCTGATAGGCCAAACTCCACTGTCTGACTCACCAGGTCAGTAAGACTCAGGCTCTCTGCCTGAGTTCTACCTGCCCTGTTGCATGGACAGGGGTGTGCACTTGGAGACATCGTACAAACACAGATCTCTCTTCCTGACAAGGGTTGCATCCCCTACAATGTTTGCCTCAAAAAGGAATGAGACCACAGCCTCCTATTTACCCTGAAGTTACTGAACCCTCTTCATAGGATTTGTGCCCTGAGTGTCTCCTAAATTGCCTGATTCCACTTAGTATTCTTTGGGAGATTATGAACTCATTTAAGTCACTCATGTGCTATGTGATCATAATTTAGTGTCATACTAATCTATCGACTTGCAAGAAGCTGGAAAAGCTTTTTTTTTTTTTAAACCATAATCTATGTCATATTTGAATGTTCTAAAGTATTTGAGTTCAGAAGCTTAGGACAGATACAGAGACTGAATGAAAATCAAAGGCAAGTTTTACACAGAATAATCAAAAACTTCCTTTATCAGATTAAATGCTCAGTAGCTCACAGGCTACATAGTCAAAGTAAGTTTTCTATTTTCACCTTCCCTAACAAAGAGACAAAGCAGTAGTTATTTCAACCAAAAATAGTCTCCACGGTGACGCAGCCCCATTCTGTGTGCGCCTTCAGCCCCTCACCCTTCCCTGCCCTCATTTCTTGATTATATCAGAGTGTTGATAAAGTCTACAGGATGTGGTCATAGGCCAAGGGTCAGAGCCTATACAGTCATTTCCAAGCAGCATGTATGAGAGGTACTTGTCCTGTCTTATACTGGAAATGAACTTAAGCAATGTGGATGGTGACATTTGAACCATAATTATGACAAATAGTAAGCAGATAAGCCCTGCAATGATCATAAATTACCTTAGTTAAAACATTTTATTTAAAAATTTTTTAAATTTGTTTTTTAATTACGTGACATACAATATTAGTTTCAGATATACAACATAGTGATTAGACATTTATGAGATCAGATGAGATCGGGCATGTTCAGGGTGGTATGGCCGTAGACTGATTAGACATTTAATACCCTACGAAATGATTATCTTGACAAAGTGTAGTAGTGATCTGACACCATGCATACTTATTACAATATTACTGACTGTATTCCCTCTACTGTACTCTGCATCCCCGTGACTATTTTTATAACTGGCAATTTGTACTTATCCCTTTTACCTTTTTCACCCACTACCAAGCTCCTCCCATCTGGAGACTATCAATTTGTACCTTAGCTAAAACATGTTAAAAGCAATTGCACAGTCCTGTCCTTTCTCTAGCCCGATCCCTTTATGTATTCGAGTATACAACCCCAATGCTCCCGTTCTTCCAGTCCCCCCTCAGTCCTGCTGTGGCTTCACTTATCTCTCCTGAACCCTGTAGCTGTCTGTTTGGAGGACACAACAACTTAGAATCCCTCCTCATTTTGGCTATCCTTTAGGTCTCATCTCCTTCCATGACCTGTTTTACCCAGTGATGGTGAAGAAAGCTTCCACATGGCAGCCTGAGGTCTAATTCCCGGGGGGGCCATCACTGCTGGAAGTCCTCTTCTGCTTATCCTTGGATTCCCTCTCACCTTCCTAATGGAGGCAACTGCAAGGTTTTGCCACTGTATTAAGTTCTCAACCTCATGTCCGCTCCCTGCCTTTTTGGCAACTAAGCATCTGTCCTACATTATAGAGAACTTGGAGGCCAGATAGTGTGCCTGGACTCCCTTGACTTCCCTCTTCCCACTACATAATTCTTTTGCATACTAGTCTCCTTTTTCTCAGGTTGTTTCTTTAACTGAAAATGGGTCTTTCTCTCCAAAATGAAACTCTGCCGAGGCTGGCAACCCCAGCCACTCTTCCATCCAACACCCAATTTTGCCTCTCCATATTTTAATCCTTCCCCTCCAGTAGCTCCTTCTTCTCCCCTTGTGACTACTAGCATCCCTGCTCGATACTGACTTATGGAGTCTTCATTCCTGTAATTTTATTTATCCTGTGGTCCTCCCTGTTTCTAACTAGATCCTGGCATCCACAGCCTTAATTCGGGTAGAGAACTAAAGGAGCCAAAATCTTGGCTTTTGACTTGTACAAGATACGATTTGCAAAAATGCAGATCTTTTAAGAGTCAGTTTTCCAGCCCCTTTTGAGACAGACTTCCTGGGCCATAGAGAAAGGAGGGGTCCTAAAGGAGAACAAGGTGGTGAGATCCTCCTGGGGGTGTGAGCAGGCAAGGGAAGACACGGATGGTGTGCCCAGCAGCCCTTCCCTACCCGCCTCTTCCTCGCTGGCGAAACCCACCTCGTGTCACAGAAGCTGAAAATAACTGACACTTGCTCTCCCAGGTTTCCTTGCAGCGGGAATCGATGCAGGAGGCCTTTACAAACATCATCTTCCCTAATAAAAGGAGATGAGACGACGTCCCCCTCCCGATTTTTGGAATGCTGTCCTGTGAAGGTAGGAGGTTTGGTGCTGCGGCGATCTCACGGTGACCCTGAGGGGCAGCGGCTGCTGACAAGTTAAGGGTGGCAGGGTAGGGAGACAGAACGAGTCTGAGAGGCTAGACCCACCAGGGAACCAGCCACCTTGGTGTTCCTCGCTATCCCGTAAGAATGGAGTAATATGTTCTTAGGCCACAATGTGCAGTTACATGGAGTTAAAACACCCCACATCCACTCCTTCCACTGCCTTTCTTCCACTGCGAAGGGCTAGGGAGGATGATGGAACTGTAGGCAGCCTGGGGACATGAGACCTAGGGAGACCATTGCCTCACGTGTTAAAGCTCTTGCTGGTTGGCAGAGCTTCGCCGCCGTGTACGGGAGTAACAAGAAAGGAATGGCAGTTTGGCCTGGTAGAAAGGGCCTCAGGCTCCACGGATTTCCCCGGAATGGCACGGGCCAACAGCGCGCTTCCCCCACGGTAGCCGGACAGGCCGGGGGCTTGGGTGCGCGCGCAGGGCGGAGCTGTGGCTGCCCACTGGGGACTGACAGCCGGTGCCGTCCCCCGAGGCCGGGTGCTGAGCTCTGAAGTCCCGACAGAAGAGGTCCATCACCTGCGGAGACGGTGCCCGAGGGCCCGCCACCTCTTCACGTCCCCGAGGCCATCTGACCCTTTCCTCCAAAAGGGGAAGCCTCCCGAGAAAAAGCGGGCAAGGAAGACTCCACATTGCAACCCCGGAGTGGGTGGAGGTTACCTGAACTGAGGGAAATCAAACGTCCTCAAACAGGTAGATGGGGATGTGGGCCAGAAAATCAGTGTAATTATAGAGAAGTGAAGGGTTTTTCTTCCTTTTATATGCTTGAACATGTGATGGAGGTATCTTTCCTGCTGAACAATTTTCTATCTTAGAACCAAACCAACAAAACCCCAGTCTTGCCCCGATCCTGCTGTCTCCCTGCTCGCATTGCTGTTCGCGCCCTTCCAGGTCTGCCTCTCTGGGGCAAGCGTCCATTCCTGGCACCTCCTGGCACCTCCGTCTCTCAGAAACCTGCCTACTGCCCCCGCCCACCTGACGTGTGGCTACTGCCCCCCCCCCCCCCCATCTGGCTCCTGCTACCTAGGGTCAGCCACTCAGAACGCTTTTATTGAGCTTCTCCTTGGGCTTGCCATTTTCCCTCCTTCTGACTTAGAGAAATAGGCTCCACTAGTGACTGACAGCCCCACAAATGTTCTCCTGACCCATCAGATGAGTCCAATCCCAACTCACCATCTCCGCCCTCAAACCAGCTTAACCTCCTGATTTCTGAGCTTCAAATGGGTTCAACATGCCAGGCTCTTCTTTAATTTTCCCCTCTTTTCCTTGCCCAAATTATTTTAAATCTTTTCGCCTTGGGGCCTACCTACCACGGAGGGTCGTTGTGGACGACACACGGGCAGACCTCTGTGGTTTGGAGCCGCTTGCGGAGCACCTGTGTTAGACGCAGCGATTAAGAACCAACAGCAAGAACCCGGGGCCCGGGCCCTGCCCAGACGCGCCGGGCCTGGACGGGGCGCCGGCCCAGAAAGCCCGCGCTCTGCGGCCCGTCAGACAGGGGGCCGGTTGTTCCTTGGGTGCCTCCTGGGTCTGCCCAGCCCAGCGGGAGCTGCTGCTGCTGGTGCGTTACTCCAGTGTCTCAGGGCCGGGATGACGCCCCTGCCGGGGTCGCACGTGCATTCCCGGGGCATCCAACAGACGAGAAGGGCTGGACCGCCGCGTGCTTCGGGGCCCATGTTAGAACCATTCCCTTCTTACGCAAGGGGTGTGCAGTCTCGTGTCCCCACTCCCCTGACATACCACGAGTTCATCAGAAACTGGTTTCTGGACTTGAAGAAGATGATGTGTCCACCGGGCACAGACAGCGTCAGCTGGGAGCCCCCCGGAAACACGCATGGCCGGTGGGGCACAAGCCGGCCTGGCTCACTCACCCCGGCGGACGCGGTGCCCCCAGCGCCCACTCCCAGTCAGCGGGCAGAGCTGCCAGGCTTGGCCCGTGGTCCTCTGAGAGCGAGCTGCTCAGCCGGTCTGCGTCCACCCTTCCCTTAGTCGTACTGGCACCCTCACTGAGAGCCTAGTACCTGCCAGGCGCTGTGTTCCCGTTGGAGACAAAAGGGGTGGTGACCGGAGGGCCACCGGGCCCTGGAGCCCGCAGGAGGTGTGCGGGCGGGTTTCCCAGGAGTTCCCACGCGCCGAGCACCAGTGTCCGGCACCGGCTCGGGATGCCTCCTACGCGCGGCTCCGGTCCGGGCTTTGCCCCTTCCAGCTGGGGTCGGGCGCCGTCTCTGGGGTCCCAAGCCGCAGGTGGGAAGCCCGAGGCCGGGACGGGGTGGGAGCGGGAAGCGGTGGCCTGAAAACAGGCATGTGGCGGGAATACAGGGGGGAAGGTGGCTTGGAGAGGTGCCCCTGCACGGCCAGGAGCGTGTTTCCAAGTTGCTGCATCCATTGTTTTGGGGGAGGAGCGGGGAGGGGGCGCGGAGGCCGCGAGGCGCAGAGCGGGGGGCCGGCCGCCGGCGCGTCGGTTCAGCGGCTCCGCCCGCGGGCTGCGCTCCCGGGGCCCCCGCTGGGCGGCGGGGCGGGAGGCGGCGGCGGGGGCGCGCGGCGGGAGGGGCAGTGCGCAGCGCGGCCCCCGAGCGCGCGGGGCCTGGAGAGGAGCGCGCGCCCGGTTGGGCTCCGCGCAGGGTTCCCCCGGCCGTGGGCGGTCCCCCCGCAGCCCCTGGCCGGACCATGGCGACCGACAGTAAGTGCGCTCCGGCCGTGGAGGCCTCGGGTGGGAGGCCGCGGGGTCCGGGGGTGGGGAGTTCTCCTCGTTCCGACGCCTGCCTTTATGCCGGGCTCGCGGACCAGCGGCCGGGGTCCCCCGTCGCCCCCGGGCGGGCCCTTGCTCCTCTGCCCATCACCCTTTGCCACCAGGCAGGACTTGAGAAGAGCAGGTGGTCCTGGCAGCCAGCTCGGAAGGGCTGTGGCAGAAGGGCGTGCTCCGGGCACGGAGATGGAGGGGATGCCGCGGGGCAGCGGGGCCTGTCGTCTCAGCCCTTCAGGGACAGTGCCCTCAGGCCCAGAGCCAGCCTTCCCGGAGCTCTGCCACCAACGTGCCGCGAGCTTTGGGCGCTGTGAGGTCAAGGTTCGCCTTGAGTTCTGGGTTGGATGTGCGCGCTTGCCTTCTGGGAAAAGGGTGGCCAGACTGAGGGGCTGCTCGGGGGGGCCCCACTCGAGCCATGTTCCCAGCGGGCGGGTGAGGGCTGGCCAGAGACCGCATCTGGTCGTTAGGGACAGTGAATGCCATTAGCGCGTTGTTAGGTCAGCTTACAACTACTGAATGGAGTGTTGGAAGGCACTGTTGGCCTGCTTTTGCCATCTTGGCACCGCTGGTTTATTGGCTCGGTGCTTTTGGAAATGGAGTCACGTCTGGGGAAGCCGGTTAAGTGAGATGTATGGGAGGCTAGGAGCCTATTAGTGAGGCGTCAAAGGGAGGTCAAAGCACCAGGCCCCCCTGCTGCATAGCTAGCACATGGAGGGTGCTGGGTTCGAAGTCCCCAGCACACACCGGGCGCACGTTAGGGTCTCACTGAATGACTGGTGTACTGGTTAGGGGCAAAGATGGGCGTCAACGTCTCTGCAATAATTTATTATTTTTCTTTTAAACCAACTATTACCCCAGCCAAGAACACAGCTTTGATACAGTGCAGAGAACACGGGTTGTTGTAGCCACGCAGACCTGAATCCTGAACCTCCGGCAGTCACTAGAAGTGGAACCACCACTGAGTGTCCGCCGGGTCTTTATCTTTAAAGTCAGGACACAACTCTTTACCTCCTACACAGTGATGGGCACACAGCTGGCCCTCAGTAAAGGGCGGCCGCCCTCCCCTGTCCACGTGGCCATCATTGTATGTGTGCGGATACCAACATGTTCTCCCCCCTTTTAAAAGTAAATAAATGGACATCAGGTGTTTGTGATATAATCAGCTAATCTGGGCCAGGGCTCCCTTTTTCTCTGCTGATTTATAAAAAAATTTATAAATTTATAAAAAAAAGTGTAGTCTGGCTTATTATTATTATTTGCCTAGGAAAAGAAATAATAGATTGAAGCTTTTATTAACAAAATAAGACTCAACGAAGAGGAAGATAATTAGATGTGGCCTGTTCTCGTATTTAAGAAAAACAAAGGCAAAGGGGCTTGAGGTGTCTATAGGCACAGTGTCGTGGGACGTGTTCTATTACGTTTCCTGATGTTGTGGGTAAAGATGATACATTTGGTTTCCTGGAAAAAACTTGTCCATGCTCGGTCCCAGTTTATTTAGACAATTGTTTCTTTCGCTTCCTTACATGGTATATTCAACGCTACTGGAGAATCAACACTCCATTGGTTTTGTTTCTTTATGGAAAAAAAATAGGATGATATTCCACCAGCTTAGCTCTGGAGCTGATTATTAGGCTCCATATTAATTCTGTTCATTCTCAGCTGGGGTGGAGCTGGAGCTCTGAGAGGTTGCCAGGGTGGAGGGATAATTAGTTCGTTTTTGTTCGTACGCAGAGGTAAGTGGGAACTCACCATGTGTCCCTACTGTCGAAATGCAGAGAAGGGGAGGATTCTCAGCTAGTGTCTTGGAAAATTCTCCACAGATCTTGGCCAGGTCTGTACCTCAAAGTCCCATTACAGTTAGCATAGAGGTGACCCTGCAACTGTGGGGCCCAGGGCTTCTCCATCGCATAGTTTTTTGGTTAGCTCTGGGTCTCAGCTTGGCTGCATATTTGAATTACCCCAAGAGCTTTAAAAATATGCTAGCATTAATATTTTATTTAGTGTCCTTAACTCTCAGACTTGTCACCTGGAGTGTTTGTTAAAAACAGATTGCCAGGCCTTCCCCCCTCCCCTACCCAGAACTCTGATTCAGTACATCTGGGTTTTAGCCTGAGAATTTACATTTCTAACAGGTCCCCTGTCCTCTTCCTTACCTCTCTGTAGGTGAGGGCATGACAGCTGAGAGGCAGGCAGGATCACAGTGAGGATGACTTCTCGAGTCCTGTGCTGTCACTGTGCACTGAGTACATGGCCTCGTTAAGACAGATCACACCCAGGCGCAGGGCTGCCTTGGGCGATAGCTGGCTGCTTTCTCCGTTCCTCCCCTGAGAAATTCCCCATGGGAGAATGTTCTACAGCCGGGCGGAGTCTGACTCCTGTGCGCCTGGCCTTTCGGGGGGATCCAGCAGGAACTCCTTTATGAACAGGGTATGTAAATTGTATAAAATACACAGATATTGTAAAAGTATTTGCTTGGCAGCTTGTAACAGTCCCCAAAAAGAATGTAACGAATAGAAAGGAAGTGTCTTTGTGTCTGAACAATGTGCTGTCTGAGGGCAGACTCCAGAGCAGCAATGACTGATCTGAGCGCTTCACCTTGGTTTTCACTGAGTTTCATGGAATAGAACTTGAGATTCTCAAATTAAATTCCTCTCGAGCTATTTATATTTTTATTTGGATAACTCAGGCTTATAAGATCTTCAAAAGATTGGGGGGGGGGGAATTGGGAGGAATTATCTTAGGAAAAAGGTAAGAAGCTATTAAGAAAAAAGCTGTGGTCGCGAGCAGCCTGCAGGTCAGGCCGAGCGCCGGTACTGAGAGACTTAAACTGCTTCGTAGGTTCCTGAGCACGAGCATGCCGGATCAGCGTTGTGTGTGTTTTCTCGTTCTCTTCCTTTTAGGTCATTTGTTGCCTTATGAATAGTTCTCCATATGAGTCTTTATTGTTGATAAGAGTAATTTCTCAGGAAGAGCCGGGCATGTGTGGGCAGTGTTGGAAACACGTGACTGTCAGGCCCCGGAAATCTCAGGCAGTTCTTGGGTGAATGGGTCTTTGAGGCTGTTGTTGTGAACCTCTGGCTTCATAAGGGAAGCATCTGGTCCCCCCAGCTAGTTGCTCCGGGGTCATGGGTTAATCTGGTGCCATTTTGCCTGGTCCCTTCACAAGCTGGTTGTTGCTATCCCACAGCCCCCTCCCCCGGTGGCCATTCCCTCCCTTCCATTTACTGGTCAGCCACCTGCGGTGTCCTTTCTCCTCATCCCGCCTCGCCCATCAGCAGTGTCCACTCTGTGCTTAGTCCTGGGGGATGCGGAAGGAAGAAGGCAGGGGAGGGAAACGTCAAATTTGGGTAAAGGTGTGCAGGTAAACGTGACAAACTTCTGCCAACCGGTTGAGATGTTTCAGACTTAACGCTGTTTAGAATTGAAAAGAAAATCGCTTGACTTTGAGTGAAAGTGAACTGAGTAAAATTAGTTCTAATCCCAAGTATTAAAAACGTATACAAATGATGCCAACTAGAATAGAAGAGACAAAGGTAGAAAATTCTTACTTTGTCACCATCGTAGTAGTAATTGATTCAAGCAAGAATCGTCCCTGGATGCTAAACTGTTGTGTGAAAACTTGAACAAGACCAGAATATTGTTATCTTTGCAGAATTGCCCCACAGATTACTTATTAAGTGCAAGGGGAGAAACCTGGGGTACACTACCTTACCCAAACAATCCACATTATCATCACGAGTCATGGGGCTCACAGATACCTTGTGCTTCCTGATAGGAAACACCGAAAAGGACACACTGCCACTTGTTGTGCCAAAAACGTATAACCCGGTTCTAATTAGGAGGAAATAGCAGACAAACCCAAACTGAGAGACACTGCACAAAGTCAGTGTCATGAAAGATGACAGAGGCAGTGTTACAGACTGCAGGGGACTACGGAGCATCTGAATGGGATGAGTCAAATCCTACAGCAGGGAAAGATGCTACAAAGAACAATATTGTGATAATTGATGAAATTTGAATGTGAATTATATATTGGGTAATAGCCTTGTATCCATATTAAATTCCCTCAATATGATATTTTTATTGCCATTTGGAGGGGAATATCTTTCTTCTTAAGGGAAATTGAAGTATTTATGGGTAGGGGGGTGTGATGCCTGCCACTAAATGTCATGGTTTAGGCAAAAAAAGTATGTGTGTGTATATATACACATGTTTATACAAGAAAGGAAAGAGGGGGAAATGTGGCACATTTTAACCTTGGTGAACTTAAGTATTCTTTGTACTGTTCTTGCCACTCTTGTGCACATTTGACAAAGAAATGGTAGCACTTGGATGCATATCTGTAATTCTAGGCATTGTGTTCTAATACTATTGAGTTCACTTTTTGAACAAAATAATGTCGAAAGACTCCTAATTCTCGACGCCTAATTCTGGTTTGAGACAATAACATCAACAAAATGGTCTACTATAGAAGATTTCACATACGTACAGAAGAAGAGAGAATGGTGTAATAAACCCCCACGTACTTGGGTAACCAACCCAGCTTTGACAGTGAACAAGTGCTTTGCCAATCTTACTGCCTCTCCCTCTCCCACCTTTTTGGGAGGAGGCAATCTGAAAGCAAATGCAAGACCTTCTGTTATTGTAACTACCGAAGCGTCAGGGTGCCTCTGTGCACACTTCTTCCCTCCCGTAATTTCCCCACCTTGCTGCTATTGCACTTAAGAAAAGTAGCAATTCTGCAGTTAGAGATGACAGTATTTAGATACTGTTATTGTTACAGAATGGGAACCAGAGTTCTGAGAAACACATTAGTTTGACATACATGGGTTGTGCACTTGTTTTCAGCTTGAAAAGCTGACTAAGCCTGGGTAATTATAAACGGTGAAGAAGAAAGGGCCTGAGAAGCTGCTTGTTCTTGTTTTGTTTTCCACACTCCTTCTGCTGTTTTTAAACCAAGGATTAACTTCTTGAAGAAAAACCTAAATATGGGTATGGAGACAGTAGTCTGGACTGATTTACTTCTGCGATGCTATCCTAATGAAACGTTCTGAAAGTCAGTTAGAATGACCAGTTTCATCCTATTTGAGTAGAATTCTATAGGTTAAAATGATGGTAAAATTCATGGACAGCTCTTTCTAATCAATTAAGGAAGTATCTGAAGCACATATTGGGAATAAAATTCTTAGGCGCTGCTGACATCCTTCCATTAAGGGATCACGCACATCTGATTTAGGCGGTTGCAGTTTGGGCATAGATGCTGCCCCTTTACAATAGATTTTCTTATTGCCAGAGTATAATATTCCTAAGAGTTCTAATTTTAGGAATGCAGTAAATCACATTTTGTAGGCTGATTTACAATGGCATAAAGGTCGGAGACATAAAATGATTTTATCCTCCTTATGTAAAAATTCCCCTGGCTTATATACTAGAATATCTACATAGTGCTTTAAGCATAACCTACTACAACCACAATTAGGTTTTCAATGGACTCAACTCAGTAGACATTTGAAAAGATGGATGAACTTAGTGGGCGGTGGTGAAAGAAAGTGCGGGCTTAGTTGCAGAGGTGCCCGATTCCTGACCCCTGGCCCTGCCACACCCTGGCTGGGGAACATCGGGGAGACTTCCCAGAGGCTGGGGAACATCGGGGAGACTTCCCAGAGGCTGGAGCTCCTTCCACTCTGAGTTGCAAGAATTAAATGAGGTGGTGCGCACAGTAGGCATGAAATAAATGCGTGCCTCCTCACCCCTACAAGACCCTTCCTGTCACGTATGCTTCATGTCACAACAATCGAACTTTCAGGAATGGGGTCCCTAGTCATTGATTCCATTTTTCTTTGTGAAGAGTAGAAAACCGGACCGGATGATCTGTTTAGCAACGTAAGGCTCCAGGGAAGAGAATCTAGGAGACATCGCCCGAAGGTACAGGACTCAGATTTTAAACAAAAGTATTGATCGTGACGTTTTCTTCCCCACTGCCTGTTGTGTGCACAAGTGTGCGGGTGGCATTTACAGTGAGGATGTGGGCTCGGGGTGCAGGAGCACACACGCCGTTCATGACGTAGGGGGAGTTCAGCGGTGGGCTCTTAGAGGGGCTACCTCTTATTGAAAATCTGGGGGACTCCGGGCTCCTCTCTGCCGATTTGCTCTTGGTGAACTCTTCGGGCTTTGTGGCCTGCCCTCTCTTGGGCAGCACTGGTGTGGCTGTGGCACTGGGTGGGTGTTGTTTCAGGGCACCTCCCCAGAATTGGATACCCTCCGGGCTCTGAAGTCTTATCAAAGTCTCTCTGAGGATATTGCTGGTTACCCATTACTGAGCCTTAAAAAGTATTAATCTAGTAAGTCCATACCTAACGATCTCATCTGCCTGGTGTCCCACAGCCCTGACCTTGGCCATCCAGTTCTGAGAGTAGCCTTTCTCCGTTTCATCCTCCTGCTCTAGGAGGCCCTGCCACGGCCCATCTCGACTGTCCCTGTCTCTCTTGCTTCTCAGCTCATGTTGTAACTCTCTATATTTGCCAATCTGCTCTTTCCTGCCTTCTTACCCTTCCTTTGAATCTTGGCTGAGATACACATTGGCTCTGTCAGTCTCAGGTTTGTAGAGTCACCTGCAGCTGGGCTGCCTGTATCCAGCCCTCCCCTGCTTCTCCACAGGGAGCAGGGAGATGACACCCCTTCACTCCTCAACACTTCTCAGGATTTCGAGGTGCATTATAATGTCTTTCCTAACTGGTCTATTAGCATAAAATGTAAGCTTTAGTGGTTATAATCATTATTATATTATGTGTTATTTTCTTTGTGCTTTCCTCGTGTTTATTATCTATTGCTGAGTAAGAAATTACCACACGCTTAGTGGCTTTTGACAACATACATTTGTCGTCTCTCCGCTCTGTAAGTCAGGAGTCTACAAGGCTGCAGTTAAGGTGTGAGCTCTGGGAGCGTTCTCATGGGAAAGCCTGAGGCTTGACTGGGGAAGGATCCACTTCCAAACTCACAGGGTTCAGAGCCTTGCGTGCTGAGGGACTGATGGTCCCCATTTCTTGCTGGCTGTTAGCTGGAGGCCACCCTCAGGTCCCTAATACTTGAACCTCTCCAATAGGGCCACTTACTTCATCCAAGCTAACAAGGGACAGAGTCTCCTAGCAAGATAAGCATTAATACTATTGTAAAATCTAATGTGGTGGATCATGGAAGTGACATCTCATCACCTTTGCCATCTTCTATTGGTTAGAAGCAAGTATTAATATATATTCTGCCTAAACTCAAAGGGGAGGGATTAGACGAGAGCCTCAGCACTAGAAGGTGGAGACAGTTCGAGATCATCTTAGAGCCTGTCCACCATACTCCTCAGGAAACTTTTAGCATCCATTTCTTCAACTAGATTTTTGTTTGAAGTATCACATGCCTCTTTAAAACTTTAGATTACATTGGGATAGTATAGCCAGAAATGGTAATTGCTTCTATACAAAAAGAAATACTCTAACATAAACCAAACTTGCCTTGCTGGGACCAGGCCTGCAGAGACACCCACGGAGCTCAGTGATCTGCTCTCATGGCCCCTTCCCATGATTGTGACACATGCCATGTTTGAGAACCACGGGGCGACCAGCATCTCATCTTTGTGTAACTCGGAGGTCAGCTCAAGTTCTTTACTCTCATGTCTTCCTTCATACGAATCATAGAAATCGGATTCCTGGAGCTTGATTTATCACGGTCTCTTCCAACTCTCTGTTTCTGTTTGGAAGGGTCTCTTGACCTGTGCACTTGCACTGTGATGGCTGCCCTTGTGTCTACATTGCACTGGTCCAGGTGAGGACCCAAACCCTTTTTCTTAATTTACACAAACACATATGATCGGTTCATTTGAAAGACCTTTGAATTGTGGAAGACCAATTGATAGTCTGGGGCTGAAAAAGTTTGTTTTAGTAACACAAGCAGCTTGCAGTGGAATGTTAGGTGCACCCCTTCTAAAATCCTCAGAAAAATACTAATTTACATAAAAATTAAAGTGTTTAATCTTACATAATGGTATCTGTTAAAGTGCATCAGTTTTTTTAAATTAAAAAATTCTTTTCAATGGCAGTTGACATACAATATGATATTACTACCAGGTATATAACGTAGTGAATAATTAGGGTTTTATTGCAGAAAATAGAACGTACTCACCTCCTTTAAGGGAAAAATGGATTTGACTATGGAGTATATGGCAGCTTAGAGAATGATGTGAGGGTGTCAGCGAAATAAGCTTGTTTGCCTCCCAGTCGTAGGAAACACATGTGTCTCCATTTATTTGTCTGTCCTTATCTCTTTCATTAGGAGTTTCTGTGTTTCTTTGAATACATTTTCTTGTCGTCTCACATGAATATCGAATTAGTTGTTTATTTTCTCTCATGACTTGATGGTGATTTTCTGGGAAGGTGCCCTGGCCCCTCCTGACAGGAGCGAGCGAAGCGGTTTGAAGACAGCGAGATTGAAAGCCTACCCTCCCATTGCTGACGCCGTTGAGCCTGCCTTTGATGGAATGTTGGACATGGGTGTTGTCTTCCTTTCTGCCTCTTTGGAGGCTCTGTGGAGCCCTTGAGATTGAGGAGGTTTCAAATTAGGTCTCTGTTCAGCAGTAACTCTGCCAGCGGGCAGGGCCTGGCCTCATCCCAGGTATTGATTCTCTACAGATTGCAGGAGGCTGATTCTTGAGTCGTGGCTTCAGTATCTGAGAGCTGTTCAGGCCTCATTAAGGCTCTTGGAGGGCCTGCCTCTATAAAATGGGAATATTCACAACATGAGGATAAATCCCCCCGTAGAAAAGTCCTCTAGTAACAGCTTTCTGAATCTGCTGTGTTGACTACCTCGGGGATTCTGCAGCAAACCCTAGTCCAGAGCCTCAGGGGGGATGCGCTTCTGGTGTGCAGAGCCACTCTGCCACCTTGTGGCCATGCTGGAGAACTGTAATGACAAGCTGTTTGTCCTGCTGGATTGTTTGGGGCCTTTGACTTCGCCAACCGGAATGGTTTGAGGGGGTACGTCGCAGCGCATGCTACAAGATTTCCTAATAGTTTTAAATGGACGTATTTGTGCAAGAAATTTCATTGCCTGTATAATAGCATCTTGATATAGTAGATAATGTGTGTTCAAAGTAAGAATGGGCCAATACGACGCCCCAAAGCTGTTTAGGGGGTGCTCTGAGGGATCCTGTAAGATTCCTGGGGATTTGAGTGAGCATTGTGTAGTAGATATTAATTTTAGACCACAATATTATTTTTAAGACACATTCCTTTATTTCTGTAAATCACATGAACTTAGTTGCCTGGCTGGAGGAAAAATTCCATCTCAGTCGTTACTGAGGTGGCTTCGCCCCCTCCATGGGCTTACTTGAGAACCTCAGGCTGCCAGAGATTTGGGGTAGGGGGAGAGCTGCGGCCAAAGACTGACCTAGCCCCAGTCAGCTGACCCGCCCCTCCCCCAGCTGTGCCCACCCCCATAACTCTGGGGCGCAGTGCATTGTCTCCATCCACTACAGGCTTCCTGGAGTGCCCTCCATCCCCCAAATCCAGCAACAGTGGGAATGGGGCCTGGGTTTCTGCCAGACTGCAGCCCTTGAACTCATTCCTTTCCTGGTCGTGAAGAACATTCATGTCCCTTCCTTTGTGACCTCCCACAGTACACAAAACCGTTAAAAGTCTCATGTGACTCTGGCTGAGGAGTCCAGAACGCCAGACATGCAGTTGCTGCCCTTTAGAGAGGGAGAACGCAAAACCCTGATAATAGCAACGCAGTAGGAAGAAGGGACAAATTAACGTCTCAACAATCATCCAGTTCCATTGGCGTCGGCAACAGGCTAAAGCCCTGGCGGGGCAACGTTGTCTCTACCTGGGTCAGCCTTAGGAGTGGCGTGGATGTTTCTTCACTTTACCATAGGATCCTTGGCACTGTACTGGGTACTTGCCATATGAAGAGGACCTCACAGTCAGAATACATAATGTAAATGGGGTACTCAGTGCTAGGAGAGGGGTACCTCCAGAGTCGTGTGGCAGTGCTGAAGGAAGCGGTAAGAGCGGCCCTTGGTGGGGCAGCAAGAGCTCCCCCCAGGAGACGACGTTATGAGAAAGCACCTGTGTGCTGGTGGGGAAGTGAAGTGCACAGAGCATTCCAGGCAGTGGGGAGTGCATGAGCACAGGTCCGGAGGACCCAGAGTGCTGGGTTGGTGGAGGGAGAGCTTTGTGTCTCAGTGTGATGCACGTGTAGGAATTATTTCGGGGAGTGAGTGAGTGCAGGTGAGCTGGGTTGGAGCCTAATCCCAGAGGACCTCATTTACTATATTAAGAAAATTTTAATTTATCTTTTAGGCCAGAGAGTCACAGTCCATGTGCTGTTGCATTAGATTCCCTGGGGCTTACTTAGGGAAATGTGCCAGTCTCTCAGGGCTAACTGTATTTCTACCTCTTTCTCTCCTGCTTAAGAAGCTGTAATTAATGTAGGAGGGAGCGCTGTGGGACATAGACAGAAGAGAGAGAGGGAGGGTGAGATGAGTTAGCAGTTGGTGTACCAGGCCGGGCAAGAGGTGCTCAGGGGCTGAACTCTGGCGAATCACAGGGAGCATATGGATGTAAGAGACATTCTGGAGGTAGAATCCAGGCTTGTAGATCTTCGATTAGATATGGGGGCGAAGATATACGGTTTTCACAGACAGCTGGTTGGATGAAAATCTCATTGAAACAGAAAGTAAAAGAAAAGCACATTTGGAGGTTAAGACAATGAGTTGTTCTGGGGCACATGTAAGATCCATGTGGAACTTCTGGGTAAGAAGCAAGGTGGGCTATTGGAAATAGGAGTCCAGAGCTTGGGAGAGAATTGGTGGTCTCAGATTTGGGAGACATTGGTGAACAGGCTTTAGAGAAGCCACACAAGTGAATCAGATCATCTGGGAGAGTGAGTAGAGGAAGAGAGGGAGCTCAGGCCAAGCTTTAGGGGAACAAATGCTTACTTAGGAGGAGGTGGGTAACTGGAGCATTACAAGAGACTAAGAAAGAGCTGCCTGAGTTCAGAGGGAGACCCTGGAGAGCGTGGTCCCAAAGGCAAAGGCAGCAATTCTAGTGTCTTAAAGCCTACAGATCAGATGGGTGAAGACTGAGCGTAGGTCTTCCAAACGGCAGTGCCACAGTGGCTGGTGACCTGTGAGTTCGTTTCAGCTGACGGGTTTAAAGGGCGCTGAAGTAGTCAGGTCTGGGTACTTAAGGTATGAGGGGCATGAAGGTGTAGAGCTAGTGAATACATGTCAAGAGATTGATAGAAGGTAAGGAATGAGAGGGCAGCTCAGCATTGCAATGAAAGACGTAAGAAGGGAGGATTTGAGTATATTTACAGGGTTGGGAGGAAAAGCTGGTGGACAAGGAGAGATTGAAGATGTGAAAAATGAGAGATAATTAATGGAACAGTCACCTGAGTGGGAGGAAGGCAGTGGGTTAGTCCTGGGGTTCTCTGACATTTGGCACCTGTTTTGGGGACCAGGGACCAAACTAGCTTGAGGATCTACTGAAATGGGGCAGAAATCCCCTGGCATCTCCCTGGGCTGTAACCAAAGACTTCTAGGCTGATCTAGAGATAGCAATGTGGCCTCCCAGAACCACCTAGGATCCTTTTGGAGGGACCCATATGTAATTCAAGTAAAAAAATCCACAGAGTATCCACTGTTAGCAATCATTATGTTGGGACACACAGCTGCATCTCTGAGCCAAGTCACAGAGAATGCTTGGCAGCTCCCAGCTAACCCGGTGTGGTTATAGGAAAAACGGATGACTTTAGCTTGTGTCATTACTTACATATTTGATAGCATGTAATTGGAAGCAATGGGACTTCCCAGATTAGCAATTTTTAAAAAGTCTTTTGGAATATCTGAGTCCAGTTAATTTGAAGTTTTTTACTTTTAACCGATTATCTTATTTTTTGTCCTCATTTTATTATGTTTATAATTCAAGTAACTGAATTATAAACATTTTGAAAAGAGAAATTCTCTTATGTTTATCCCTGTGGTATTTTCTACATTAGATGCATTTGTCAAAAATCTATCGCTTTGGTTTGAATGAGAAATCTCTGTAATCCTTCCGTTGGCCCTTGTATGTGCTGGTGATTAGTAGTGAATCTGAATGTTCTGACTGCTTTTGAGGCCAACATTATTATTTTTTGACTCTGTGACAGGATTAAGGGGCTGAACTGGCTGGAAAATGACAGTTGCTCTGAAAAATGATTTGAAAATGCAAGACATCTTTTTTATTTGAAAGAAAGTTAATTAGGATATTTTTGAGTCAAGTTGATACTGTAAACACAGAGTTTTGTTGCTTGTTGAATTACTGATGACTTAAAGTGTGCAGTTTGACTTTTTGTTGTTTTTTACTTCTCCCAACCAAAAACAGCTTTAAAGGCAGAAGAATTGAAACCATTTGGGACCCTTGCGTTACTGGGCTCTTCGTAGGCTGGGTATGTTGTCTCTGCTGCTGTATTCAGAGTCAATTTTTTTTTTTAATAGATTTTTTTTTAATTTTCTTTTTATTTTATTATTATTATTATTATTATTTGGTATGTGGGTAGCTCCCTGACTGGGAATCGAACCCAGGCTGCAGCGCTGACAGCGCCAGTGACGAAGCCTTAAGCCACTACACCACCAGGGAACTCCCCAGAGTCAATTTTTAATGCACAGCAGGAAGCCTAAATTTTACAAATAGGGAAACTCAAGCACAGAGAACAAGTGAGTTCTTTAGGAGTCTATCTAAATGTTGTAAACACTGTTGCTTATTCTTTTCCCCCCACTTTGCATAGCCATGACATGCAGGAATACCTCTTAACTCCCACTTCATTTGGATATAGAGAGGAGTTCAGGATCTTACTTTGGTTTGTCTCATTGTAGTAATAATTCTAGCACTTGGTTCTTAAGTTAAAGGCTCTTTTTTCTTGGATTTTTCTCTCATCACACTTTTATAGGCAACAGAGGAGGCAAGGTTGTATGAACTATGAATGTTGTATTGAATAAATATTCTTTTCTCTGAAAGGACCCAGATAAGTTTATTGATCATTACCTTGGTGTTCAAAAAGCTTTTCTCTTTTATAACTACAAATCAAAAACAAAGTCCTTCAAGTCACAAGGCCAACACAGGTATGTTTCTGTACAACTGCCAAACTATTCAATGCTACTTGAATCCAAGTTAATTTCCTAAGGAGACTCAAAGGAACAAGCTTATCTTTTGCCTGTTGGTGGATTAGTGAAACTATAATTTTGCATGGAAAGGCAGTTGTTCAAGGTTGGACAATTAATTTCAAGAACTTGTCCTAGAAAAAGTTCACATACCTCTTTGCTGAGTAGCACTACAGTCACCTTCGAAGTGCTCCCCTTGGGAGCTGTGCACCAACGCCAGAGTCTAGTCCACCTTTGCAGTTTTGGAATTCTTTTTCTGGAATCATCAAAGCTGTCATTGTATCCAAAATCTGACAGTTAAGTTTGTGAACTTGCCACCATGCACTTACATTGGCAGCACTGTACAAACAACTCAGTAAGGTGTCATAAGATTGGTACGATGACAGCTCTGATAGCCATTCCAGAAAAAGAGTTCCAAATTTTCTTTGACGGGTGGACCAGGTGCTGGCGTTGGTGCACAGCTTCCCAAGGGGAGTACTTCGAAGGTGACCGTAGCGATATTCAGCAATGAGGTATGTAGCACTTTTTCTAGGATGAGTTCACAAAATTAGTTGTCTGACCTTGTGTATGTGCCTATAGTAGGATGATTATTAAGTTATGAAAAACTATTATGCAAAATAGTTTACCATAAAAATAGAATGGTAATTGTGCTGTTATTTATTTATTTATTTATCACTTATACTATCTAGACAAGGTTTTTCTACTTGAGTGTTTTTGGAGCAGAAGCCAACAAATCTCATGAAAGGGGATCCAGTCCTTTTGCAATAAACCTGAGTGGTTTGGCTAAGTCTAAAACTGGTCACAGCTGAAAACAAAAAAGACTCACAACTAACATCAACTTACAACATGCATTTTATTTTATTTTATTTTAATTTTTATTTTCAGGTGTATGGTACCATTGGTGAGCATTTATATGATTTATGAAGTGTTTCTCCCGATACGTCTAGTGTCCATCTGACACCATGCATAGTTTTTATGACATTATTGACTTTATTCTTCATACTGTATTTCACATCCCCGTGATTATTTTGTGACTATCAATTTGTATTTCCTAATCCATTCGCCTTTCTCACCCATCCTCTCACCCCTCCGCCTATCTAACAAGCATCAGTTTGTTCTCTATATCAATGAGTCTATTTCTGTTTTGATTGTTTATTCTGTTCTTTAGATTCACGTATGAGATCATGTAGTATTTGTCTTTCTCAGTCTGACTTATTTTGCTTAGCATAATAACTTCTAGTTACATCCATGTTATTGCAAATGGTAAGATTTCATTCTTTTTTATTGTTGAGTAATACTCCATTGTGTGAATATAGCACAATTTCTTTATCCAATCATCTATTGATGGGCATTTAGGTTGTTTCCATATCTTGGCTATTATGAATAAACATAAGGGTGCATATATATTTTTTGAATTTGTATTTTGGATTTTTTAGATAAATACCCAAGAGTGGAATTGCTGGATCATAAGGTAGTTCCATTTTTAATTTTTGGGGAACTTCTGTACTGTTTTTCCATAGTGGTTGCACCAACTTGCAATCCTACCAGCAGTGTAAAAGGGTTCCTTTTCCCCCACATCCTCAACAACATTTGTTGTTGGTCGATTTATTGATGAGAGCCATTCTGACAGGAGTGAGGTGGTATCTAATTGTGGTTTTAATTTGCATTTCCCTGATGCTTAGTGATGTTGAGCATCTTTTCATGACTATTGCCATCTGTATGTCCTCTTTGGAGAAATGTCTATTCAGGTCCTCTATTCATTAACACACTTTATATCTTTCCATACATTTGTTATCCCTAAAGTTCTTAGAGGCATATGAAAAGGTAGAGCCAGTTATCAACAAGGTAAGTAATAATAAGCATTGGAAAGGTTAGGGGCAAAAGGAGGCCTCAGGTGCTGCTGGTACGAATGTAAACGATACAGCCACAATGGGAAAGAGTGTGGAGGTTCCTCAAAAAATTAAGAATAATCATGTGATCCAGTATCCTTCTTCTGAGGATCCATCCAAAAAATCTGAAAACTTTTGGCTGCACAGATGTATGTACCCCAGTGTTATTGCAGCATTATTCATGGTGGCCAGCTATAGAAACAACCAAGTGCCCTGTGACAGATGACTGGGTAAAGAAGCGGTGGTCCACATACACGATGGAACGTTACTCAGCCGTAAGAAAGGATGGAACACGGCCATTTGGGATGGATCCTGAGATCATCATGCTAAGAAAAGTAAGTCAGGCAGAAAAGTAAAAAACCATATCACCTCACTCATATGTGGGATATGAAAAACCGAAAACAACCAAGGAACAAGACAAGGAGAAACTCATGGACACAGACAATCGTTCAGTGGTTATTGGAGGGTAAGGGGGGGTGGGGGAGTGGGGAGGTGACAGGAAGTACGTAGCGATGGAAGGAGAACTGACTCAGGATGGGGAGCGCACAGTGCAACACACAGATGATATAGAGTTGTATACCTGAAACCTACATATTTTACCAACCAATATCACCCCAACAAATCTTATAGAAATAAAATAAATAAAATGATTATTTTACATTTGTTGTTTAGTGTTTTGGTTTAAGACAGAGGAATAAATTGGATCCCTATTACTACATTATGGTCAAAGCTGGATTTCTTAACTCATTTTTTCCACATAAAATTACAACAATAATGCACCTTATAGACCATAAATACAAGAAAAATATTACGGTGCCATTATATTAAACAATATTACTGTCTTCTCATGTTTCTTTCAATTTTTTTTTAAATGAAAACTTTAGGCAGTTTTGTTAGTGAAATGAGACTTTGGAGTTGCTTGATCCTACAATTAAGTATCAGTTTTCTATTTTTTACTCTTTATCTTGGGCAAGTTAATTAATTTCTTTAAACCTCATCTCTTACTGCAAGTAAAATATGAAAAGTGTTCAGTAAATAGGAGTTGTCATTAATAGGTGTAATCATACTATCTATATGACTTCATATCCTGATTTTAAATTTAATTATAAACATTCGATGCATTATTATTATTATTATTTTATAAATTCATTTTTATTGTTAGACTTATTGGGGTGACATCTGTTAGCAAGGATTACATAGGTTTCAGGCATACAATTCTACAGTGCATTGTCAACTTGTTGTATAATAAGTTCACCACCTAATGTGACTTCTCTTTCCATCACCTTATATTTAGCTTCCCCCATCCTCTCCCACCCCCTCCCCTTTCTCCCCTCCCTAACCCACTCATCCCCAAATAAACATTAAACTATTGATTGTGTCCATGGGTTATTTGTTTGTTCATTTCTTTTTTTCTTTGCTTTCAGTTTTATATTCCGCATATGAGTGAAGTCATACAGTTCTTTGTTTTTTCTGTCTGGCTTATTTCACTAAGCATGATGATGATCTCCATATTTGAAAGATAATTTTGTTGGATAATTTATTCTTGGCTGGAAGTTCCTCCCTTTTAAATTTTTGAATATTGGATTCCACTCCCTCCTGGCTTGCAGAGTTTCTGCTGAGAAATCTGATGCCAGCCTGATGGGTTTTCCTCTAAATATTATAGTTCCTTTTTCCCTGGCTGCCTGAGAATTGTCTCTTTGTCTTTAGTTTTGGACATCTTTAGTACCATATGTCTTGGAGAAGATCTGTTAGGGTCCAGGTATCTAGGGGACCTGTTTTCTTCTTGAACTTGGGGTTCCAGATCTTTCCATAGGTTTGGAAAGTTCTCATCTACTATTTGTTTGAGTATGCTCTCTGTAGAATGCTCTACCCCTTCTTCTATTCCTGTTATCCTGATGTTGTTTTGTCTCATGGAGTCAGATAGTTCTTGCAGAGTTTTTTCAATCCTTTTGGTTCTATAGTCCCTCTCTTCGTCTTTCTGAGCTGTTTCCATGTTCTGATCTTCGATATCACTAATTCTTTCCTCCATCTGGTTGGCCCTGTTTCCTATGGCAGTTATTTTGTTTCTTACTTCTTTTATTGTATTATTTATCTCTCACATTTCCATCTCAATCTTCCTTATGTTTTGAATTTCTTTGTTAAATTGTTCCTTTTGTTCATGGAGTTCCTTTTTTATGTCATTCATGTCCTTTTTTATGTTGTTTATGTCAGC